>CAJVPT010007393.1:0-10100 GCA_910592055.1 Acaulospora colombiana
CCTTAATTATATAACCAAAAATTATAAAATTTATATATATTATATTTTAATACTAGTTTTATTTATTATATTTTTTTGAACTCTTTTTCGATCACCTGAAGTGCAGCAATCTCGACAACAGAGAAGATGACTTTCAACAACAGAAACTTCAAAGTTTCACAACTTGAACAATAAAAGATAGAAAGAACATTGCATGTGGAAAGAAGAAACAAAGATACCCTCTCCGTCTGAAACAAACCACATGCCAAGAAGTTCACCAGTGTGCAGACAAAGCCCGCAACATTGTCAGCATTAGATTTAAACCAGTGCAGCGAGTTCAACAAAGCTCAGGAAACAGCAGCAGCATCTCCTCCCAGTGCTACCAATATAGAAATAGAGACAGAGTCAATCCACGAGGCTCAATCATGAAGTTAACAGATGGAAGAAGTCAGAAGTGAAACAGAAGACTCTTCAACAGATGGTTCATTTGTAAACAAAGAAGTTGAAGGTAACCCAAACCCCCACACAGAGAGAAAAAACCCTTCAGGAATTGAAGACATAAGACAACTACATGGAAACATAGCCGTTGAAAGGGAAGAAGACCCCTGGATAACAGTAGGCCAGAGGAACAACTTAGTCTACCCTAGTATCAAACCATAACCAAAAATACTAGTCGACCCTGAGACTAGATATGGCAGGGAACGTTTCAAGATAAGCATCGATGCGAATGTCACCCCTGGCTCAAATAATGATGCAAAAATCTTTTATATTATGAAAGTCCTCAACTTAACACCAGGACTTATTGCAATCTGCAATGAACAAAAAAAAAAGGGAACCAGAATTCTCGTAGTTTTTGGTAAGTAGCAAGCAGCAGATGATGCAATAAAAATGGAATTATCTAATCTAGGTAACAATAAGCTCACTCATATGCTGATCAATAAACAATCAATCGAGAAAGGAAAATCCATAGTAGTTTGGGATATTTCTCTGAATACAAGACTTATTGAGGTCAGACATCACTTTGCCAAATTTGGCAACATTGCAGGAGTCAGTATGAACACACAAAATTTATAGCAGTATGCCACAACCACCTTCGAAGAGGAGGCAGTTAAAGAGGCACTCATTGAAAAATATAATATTCTTATCAAAGGAGATGTGGTCAGAATTAACGATGCCAATTGGTCAACAGATTGAATGAAAGAAAGACACAACATTGTAGCAAAACTGGTCAGCCTACCTTCTGGCACCATAGCATGGGACCTAAAGCAAGTCTTGAATAAGATAAAAGCACGGACATGTTACATCCCACGTACCTACTCAATAAGATACAAACTGAAGAAATTTGCAGTAATAAGTTTTGAAACAAGAGAAGACCTGCTCACTGCAAAAGACATGACCTTCATCCTTGAGGAGACAATGATAACCTTGGTTTCCATCAATACACCCCTCTGTCCTATCTGTGAGCAGCAACACATCCAGTGAAAGGATGTCCTATCAAGAAAAGAAGGAAACAATGGAAAGAGTTCAATTATATTCAAACAGAAAAGTACAGTCAAATATATAGCAAATTCAAGCTTGCCAGAACAGGTGGCTTCAGAGCTGAAATGTCACTGAACAACAGGAGCAACAAGAGGCTAGCATCATATATGGTAGCCATACAAGTTAACAAAAACCAGCAAAACAGAACAAGCAAGGACCAAAATCAAAGAAACTATCAGAAACAACTGCAACACCAACAAGAACACATGCAACAATCCCCAAACCTGCAAGAGATCATAGGGATGTCATAATGATTCAACAAGAAGTGACAAGTCTCAAGGAGATAATAGTAGACCTCGATGAAAAGGTCACAAATCTAGAAGCATACAATCAGGAATACTATTATAAGATGAAGCAGTATTCAAACAGTGATGATAAAGAGAAGCACAAACCACTGGTGAATAACCTGGAAGGTCCAGAAACCTCGAACCAAGAACGTGAAACAATAGATATCAGGGAAAGATAGCAACAGATTAACAGAACAATGGACAATATGTAAGCCAATATGCAGTAGGCATTTGAAGCTATCGGAGTATTGACAGATAGCCAACAATAGCATCAATACCAAATCTAATGAGTAACACACTAAAAAACAAGGAAACATCACAAGATAAAAATAGAAAAAGAAGTCAATCCACTAAAAAAACAATAGAAAATATAGAAAAAGGACTAGCAATACGGATCACAACCTATAACATAAGAAAAAATAATAAAGAAATAAATAGGATATTCTGAACAGAGCTATGGCATAAAGAAGACTGGGACATCATAATTAGCACTGAGACCAATGGGAGTGATTATGTAACAAAACACTGAAAAGCCAAAGAATATGAGTGCCATTAGACTAATACAAATCAAAAACAAGGATCGGGATTAGGAGTTACTCTCAAACAACAGCTTGCAAGAAGAATTGTAAAGAAAAAAATAGTTAAGGAAAGAGCTATTATGCTCAACTTGACATTCTCATATAAAAAGTATCTCAGGATAATAGGCATCTACTTCCCAGTGAAGGCTTCAGAGAGACACATCTTTGAAAAAAAGATTCTGAGGTGGCTCAGCACAAGTTATAAACCAAACTGAAAAGTCATAGTGGCAGGAAACCTAAATAATACAGGCATGTTCTGCATAGATATGTTCTTCAAAAAGCATTGACATTTCGAGAATAGAATGTCATCCAACAGCATCTTATCAAGAACATGAAAGACCACACATTGATCGACATATTTTGCACAGCTAATCCATATAGGAGGGAATTTACATGGGAATTGGATTCAGAGACAGCAAGTAGGATTGATCAAATTTGGATCATGCAAAATGGATAATTAGAGCTACTAACAGCAAGTATAAAAAATGGATACAAACAGCTTTATGAGAGTGATCATGGTATTGCAGTCACTAGAGCACATCTAGCTTTCCCCCTTCTGAAGCAGAAAAGAAAAATTCAGAGGGAACCCAACATAAGATACAACTGGGCAAACACTGAACTAGCAAGAAGAGAAAAATGGATGAAGCCAATAGAAGAAGAAATAGACCATTCCAAAGGCTTGACGGAGCAAGATAGAAACATGAATAGACTGTGACACACCTTAAGGGAAATAGTTCTGAAAGTAACAAGCATACATATCAGAAAATTTAAGAAAACACAAATATACTCAAGTAACAAATAAGGGAATGCAACAGGATAGTCACAACCACAACCATCAGGCTATGTCAGCTCAAAAAGCTACTGGTTTAAGGTGAACAAAGACAAGTCAGTGAAGAAAAATAGGCAAGAATTCTCTGCCTGGCTGAGAAGACAATATTGAACTTCCTAAAGAACGGACCTTTCCAGAAGATTTCAAGACAGCAAAAATTGCAATAGTTAAAGAAATCAAAAGCATCAAGAATACTATACACAGACACCTATATATAGTGCAAAGCAAGAAAATCTACGAGGCTATTAATAACTACCTGACCTGATATACTTCAGACAAGAAAAGAATGATAGACAATTTTCTAGAGAAGGAAAAAGGAAAATTAAACTTGATAAGATAATCCTGAACAACGAGGAGCCAGATATGTACTGAATGAGGCTGAAATAAGATCATGGGTATGAGATCATTTTGAAAACTGGACCAGGAAGCCACAGTCTCTTACAATTTCATAGGAATGGAAAGAAGACTACGAATCCTTTTAACATATAGATAAGGAATAGTATGCAGAAGTTACAACTGACTTCTCAGTACAAGAGATAAAAGACATTATAGCCAAGGCAAGTAGAATCTCAGCCCCGGGTCCATCACAAATACCATATATAGCACTTTATCACTTGGGTCCCAAGACGATCAAAAGAGTCAAGAACATCTTCAATACAATTTTACACTCGGATCAGATGTCACGGGAATGGAAGGAAGATACAATCTATCCAATTTTAAAGACATATGACTGGGTAATAACTTAACAAAGGTTTAACCCATTACACTCTTGGAATCAGTCAAGAAAATCTTCACGAAAGGTTTGGTAAATAGACTTTTAGATATACTTACGAGACATAAGATCCTATCAGAACACAACTGGGTGGCACTGCCAGGAATGAGCACAACAAAACCCATTTTTAAACTTCACACAGTTATCGAAAATGCAAGAGAGAATAGAAAAGAACTATGGATTCTTTTTCAGGACATAAGTAAAGCATATAACAACGTGGACCTGACCATCTTGACACAGGCCATGAGAAGGATCAAGTTTCTAGGAAAACTCATAAACCTCATAATGGAAGGTTTCAATAATAGAAAAAACACAGTCATTATAAGTATAGGAACAACAGATCCTTATAAAGTTAGAAATGTGATTGATCAAGGAGATGCAATATCACTACTCCTCTGGCATATCTACTATGATCCACTAATATATAGGGTCAACAAAGTAAAGGGTATAGAAGCCTCACAAAGACATATAACCAAACATAGCTCAGAACATTTTATAGCATAACAAATATATCAGTCATAGCATACATGGATAACACAGCATGGGTAGCAGAGAATCGCAAGCAGTTAGAAACCATTCTGAAGCTAGTAAGCTCTTTCTACAACCTCGCACAAGTTAAAGTCAACTCGAAAAAGTCAGAGCTCCTCATAATCCATAACAAAAACAAGTCTGAAATAACCTTTGAGCACAATAACATCGAAGCCTCCCGAGGGGCAGTAAGATACCTAGAAGTCACTTCAACTATAATGGTAAAAAAAGATATCAGACAAATCTGGTGGGCTAGATAACATCAAACCTTACCAACCACCTACTTTGAAAGAAAGTAATGGATAAACAGGTGCAATACATAATCAACCATATAATTCTGCCAAAAGTAGAGTACCTAGTACAGGATATATACCTGTCAAAAGCCAAAGCAAATAACATTGACAGAAAGATTAGACAAATCTTCAAACACAAGACAGGTTTTGCAACTTTAGCTCTAAACTGCTGTTGTGGGCTATCCCAGTGAGTCCGTCGCTAATCTATAGCATCTCATATAACCCAGACTTCTCAAGAATACTCACAAATGACACAAAGAAGAGAACGTATCCTATAAAGAACACTTAAGGAAGGCAAAGGCATGATGATTGACTTGGCCAAAGATAAGTGTCTTTTTATTGCATTCTGTTTCTTTGGTATATCACTAACTCCTATCTCTCTTCTCAATGAGAACTGTTTTTCCTAACACATTCAGCTCTGCCTTTTTGGCATACATTGATAAGATATTTATACCTTTCTATTTAACAATGGCTATCTATTTTATAATCGGCTATATTAACCCTAAGCTTTGCTAAACTTTCTATACTTTTCAATTACATGCAGTTCTCTTATCAGTACCCGAGCCTTATCTATAGTTTCTTACCTTGCGACACTCAATTTTTCATGCCAGACTTTCAGTTTTTGAATTCTAGACTATTATGTGTAAATTGTGTCACCCACGTGACCCATAATACTGCACCTTCTACAGTGACCTGGGATACAGGGTCTTCAATTTTAAAGACGTATGCTTCAAAAGCACATCACACTACTCGAGAAACTATACTTGTCAGCCAACCATGCAAGATGTTTATGCAGAAAAAGAATAGCAAACTTCCAATGGGTGGCATGGTCAGATATAAACATCCTGAAAACATGCCCAAAAATATATCCAACAGGCATGAAATTCCTGCAGGACATGCTTATCAACACATAAAAACAAGATTTTTTCTTTAGAAATGTCAAACAAGAATGCAATACAATAGAGTTCAGACTGATATCCCTAGAAGCACTAATGGGCCCCCATTGGTTTGAAAAATACAAAAATAAACTGAGGTTAAGTGACCTAAGATGAGTGGAGCAATTCACCAATCTCAACAAGATTAAATCAATTAGCTGGATACAAGTATGCCAAACTGTAGGATAAAGAACGCAAGGAAGGAAATCATGTTTCTATAAAAATATTATTAACATATTAACTACTAGTATTAGGAACCCTTGTTATTCAACAAGGTTAACCAACCTCAAACCAGGCACAACCCCTTTTCACAATATGAACTGGGCTGACAAGCTAAGTAGCAGATACCTAAAAAAGAACTTGCGGATCTGGATAGCAATGCTAAAAGAGATAACGAAGGAAAAACTGCTCTTGGAAAAACTAAAGAAAATGAATACAAATACTATTACAGTGAGACACTACATCAAGGACCCTTTGTCATCACATCTAACAATATATCTGGAGTGTAACATCAACATGAATACAGAAGAGAATATCTGTATAATAAACCTTCCAAGCAAAGATATGATAGCAGTTGTAGGAAGCAGTAGACAAGTCACGTCAAATGGAAGAACAAGCAAGATAACCAAGCTCCTTTCTTCTCCTGACAGCATCGAAGCAAGGCTTTCCCTATGGAAGAACAATCACACAACTGAACTGGAAGACGTCTATATCTCAAATTCCAAAAACGGAAGCAAATTTGACAAATGGATCAGGGACAATATCAGTAAAGAAAGGCTTGGACACTGGCAACAAAGGGTGGAAGACTGGAAAAAAAGTTAAAATCACAACTGATGCGAGTTGTTACAGAAACTTTCACACCATTACATTCCATATAATCAACATGGTGACAGGGAGTGAGATAGAGATAATAGCTTTCAAAATTCTTCAGAAAACAACACCGCACGAGGCTGAGCTGAATGCAATTATAGTTGTATTAATTTCTTTATCAGCAGGAACAGAGACAATAATTTACATGGACAGCCAGATGATTGCAACAACTTTAATGTTAGGAAAAACAAAAGCAAGATAGCACAGCTGATAAGAGACACAAAGGACTTGATTCGCTCTAGGAACCTCAAACACCAAGTCAAGAAAATCAGAAGGAATGAAACTCATATACATACCAGGATAGATGCTAAAACCAAGAAAGCAAGATTCAAATGGCAGACAACTAGGCTCGAAATCATGCCTATTAACAGATATGTATTGAAGTTGATGTACAAAGGCCAGGCTATCAACTACAATAGTAGGAAATCAGTGAGAAATCACTTCAGGAACAAGCAAATTATAGAATGGTGCTACCTGGAAAGAAATCAAGACTGTAATGCAATAGACTAGGAGGCAACAGTCAACTTCCTGAGTTCAAGAAAGATCACAGCTGATCATACAAGTACTGAAGACCATCAACAGAGAACCTTCAAGCTGAAATTGTGAACTCAAGAACTACCAACCATGGCAAAACTCCATAAGTGGAGAGAAGATCTCTACAAATCCAGCCTGTGCATCAGATGCAAGATAGCACTGGAAAACCAAACACATGTATATTTATGCACAGGAAACAACTTCAGTATCAGCAACCATATAGTAGAGACAATCACACTTTTCTTATAGAGTAGTGAAAAACGAAGCATGCATTGGGTACAAGAATGGGTCACTAAGGTCACAAGCAAAAAAGCCAATCTTTGGATGTATATAATAACCAGAAGTTTGGTTCCTTGTGACATAACTAAGATGATTCATGATTGGGCAAGGATTTTTAAGAAGAAAGTCAAATCAACCCTTCTGAAGTGTATAGAAGAAATACAGGCAATTTCAAGAGATATCTGGAAAAAGAGATGTGAAGCCCTGATCAAGTGGTAGGTACTATAGGAAATATCAAGAACTGATAAGAGAGTGAAAGGCAGGTGGGCCCAAGCACACCAAGGAGTCAAACCAGGAGACCAGAAAATAGAATCAACCTGGATTGAAAAAAACAAAAAATTTTTAATTTCCTTTTCAATTTGAAAAACAAGAAAAATAGCACTAACTCAGCCTAGGCAAGTTAGTTTTTCAAAAGAGAGGCAATAGGCCACAGAGGTCCACAGGAGATCTGAATCAGAAGGTATCTTTCCCTAAATTCCTAACATACATTATATGCTAGTATAGTTTGTGCAGTTTAGTTAATTTTAAAATAGATAATACAATATAATATCAAAGTAAAAGTTAAATAAAGACTAACTGGAGGCTGAGCCAGCTTTTAAAAAAAAAATTTATTATATTTTTTTCAAAAATTTTTGATATATAATTTTTAAAGTTTTAATATTATTAAAAAATTTCTTTCTTTATCAAATTTCTATTTTTGAAGAATTTTGATTGACTGTTATTATAAATCATATGATAATTAATAAAAAAATAAAGATATTTAACAATAATAAAACTTTAAAATGTACTAATAAAAAATTTTTTAAAAAAATATAAGAAATAGAATAAGTATTAAGAAATATTATATATAAATTTTATAATTTTAGACTGCATAGTTAATAATTTAAAAATTGTCAAAGTTGAAATTCATAATAAAAACATAGTAAGTGAACTCAACCTTTTGGAAGCAACTGTATATATTTATATAACTTGTTTTGTTGTTTAGACAGGTTTTTATAAAATCAAAATACTTTATTGTTTAGTTATTGAAAGTCTTTAATGTCCTTCTGGGCTTTATGATATTGAGTTTTTCCTGATTTATCAGTAAAAACTATTGTTGATTAAGTTTCTTTTAGTATCTAGAAAGGTGTAAATCAATACTGGCCTGACTAGAAGCTTGAAAAGTTGATATTGGACTCTCCTAAGCTTAATGTAAATCAGTTTGTAAATGTATTTTTCTTTCCTTATAAAATAAAGTAAAGTAGAGCTAAAATGATATTATGTTATCTATACTTCACCTGATTGATAAAGTAACTTTGAGGAAGTGACTGAATATTGTAGTTTGTTGTTAAGTCTTAAATCTTTAAGGAATAAAGTACATTAAACTGGCTTCTCTTTTTCAAGAAAATTATCAAAAAAAGAAATTTTTAAGGAAAAGGAGATCAGCAAAAAGAATTTTTTTACTATAAATAAATATATATATATATTAAATAAAAATTTAAATTATTATATTTATAATATTTTGAAGGGCAAAGAAACAGACCTGTTTCAACCATATATTGAGGATAAATTCCTGGATATGATCGAAAAAGAAAATACGAGTAAAAAAAAACCCTGCTCATGGAAATTGTTGCTCCTGTAGAAAATGAATCAACATTGGATAATGAAATTATAATGTCCAATGCTAATGAACAAGAGAAGATAGAGAAAGACATGGAACTTGAAGCCCTTAGAGAAAAGATTCAAGGACAAAACATAAGCGAATGCAGCTCATATAGTACAAGAAATAGAACTATAGGTTCTACTTCGAACTTATACTATATAAGCAAGAAAGGAGCATATCGATTAGGAGCCATGACAACAAACATTCCAGGAAGTTCAGAAGAAGAAACGAAGACCTGCCTATATAATGTCCTAAAGCTATCCCAGGATAAGCAGAACCTCCTCCAGAAAAACTTTACCAATGGAAATGAGTGGTTAGTTATCCATTTTAAAGAAGAAGAAGACCTCTTTAAATGTCTGGAAGAGGTAAATAGAAAGGAGGAAACTTTTAGTCTCCAGCAACTAGAACCTGAGATAAGAGAACATATAAGACATCCACCTGTTAATAAAATAGAAAAGAAAATATTCCGAAACCACAATCAAGAAGAAGAAGAAGATATATGGCATGTGAGTTTGATAGATATGGATTGTGAACTCTCTAGAAGCTATATAAAAGAACACCTCAAAAGATACGGAGTTGTCAAGAATATTGATATCTATGAGGTAAAAACTAAACTCAAAGCAAAAGCATATCTTAAGTGACATAAGTATCTCAAAACCAATCCAAAAGAAATCTGGATGACACCACTTGGAACAGAAACAACAAGAGTAATTTTTACTAAAGAAGAGCTAACAGATCGAGAAATAAATGAAGTTCTGATTGAATGAAACAAGCATTCAGCCAGACTCCTAGACACAAACAGAATATTTTCGAGTTTGGTAACTAGAGCCCTTATTGGTACAGAAGCTAAGGCCTGTTATGTACCAAAAAATCCACACATGTTGAAAAAACAGAACTTTACAGTGGTATGCTTTACAACAAAAGAAGCTATGATAAGAGCTTGTAGGCAACATATTTTTCTACAAGGACTGAGACTATCCTGGAGTGTGAAAGCTCTATTAGGAGAAACTACAAAGAGTCCCAAACCTAAAACTG
>CAJVPT010007394.1:0-10100 GCA_910592055.1 Acaulospora colombiana
GATATAGCTTTAGCGACACATATTAATGTATAGTTTACAAAGGTTTAATAAAGCACACCTAACTAACCTGACAGAGAATTAATTTAAAAAAAAATAATAATGTTTGGTTCTCAAATTGATAATTCATAATATCTTTTCAATCAATTAGTGTTTACTGTCTTTTTAAGTATTTTGATTTTTATATTCTTTAATTTGTATACTCTTGGTATAATAATATTATAAATATAATATACTTCTATCTATTTTTTTTTAAATTTGTTACCATATACATTTATTTTTGCTAATATATACAGTATAATAAAACTTTGTTTTCTATATTGAATTTTTAAACTTTTATTCCTTCATCATAATATTGTTTCTGTTTATTCTGTATTTTTTCAATAGTTTATTATATATTAAGCCTTAGATTATCTAAAAAAAATTTTTTTTTTTTTTTAATACTTAACACACCTATTTTATTGACTGTATACAAATATGAACTTTGATTTACAGAAAGATTATATAAACTATTTTCTATATTTATAGCAAAACAATAAAATCAATTGGTAACAGGTACCCATCGCCGTTGACGATGAGGCTTTATTTTCTTACCCCTTGTGGCTTGTTGTACCTGTATAGGAAATAATATGTTTAGATGCCACTAGTGTGTTCAGTGAAGATGTTGAAAATGTTTAGAGCTATGTTCTTTTTATTAACTTTGTTATCTTCAAGACAATGTTAATTATGCCTTATATATATTTTGATTACATATTAATGTAATTATGTACCTATCTATTTACAGTAAGCAAGTAGACTATTTTACATATTGTATACAGGATCATTCCATATTTTTTATATATGGATAAAATATACGATACTATCTTTATTTTTCCTAAAACATTTTTATAGAGTAATCTAGTTATTAAACCATTGTATATATTTTAACCTATATCAGAGATTTTAGATACTTCAGTGTGATACACAAATTGCTTTTTTCACCAAGGTTTTCCGATAGATGGGTATAGCATTTGTATCTTATGTTTTTATACATTCTACCAGTAGAGGATTTACTCTTTCTTCCCAGAATTTTTCAATTCTTTAAGCTCGAAATCTGTTTCTGATTGATTAAGGATCCACCAACTCAATGGTCATAAATTAGATTTATTTCAGTTATGAACTCAACCACATCAGATTTATGATATAGGAGCAGGTATCATCTACTTATAGATCTGTCTGATCAGGATAATGATCAGCTATAAGTGACACCAAATTAATAGTTATGTCAGCAGATTCCTGTCTTTATTAAACAAGAATCAACAGAATTTTTTATAATTTTACTACTTGGAGGATTTGAATCAAAATCTTGTGCTATAATCTATGGAGTGCTAACCACTGTACTATTGATCCATAGGTCTAGATTACTTAAAATTACTAGTAATAAATTCAATATATTGCTATAATTGTTAATTCAAAGTTTCACTAAATTTCTATTTGATATCTAAAAATCAATATATAATCATGCTTTATGGCTATAAAGTAGCTTGAATAATAAATACTTAGTAGTATAATTTTGAATAGAGTAATAGATAAATAGTACTAAGTTCAAAAAAACATTCTATAGTTATCATAATCATTTATATATTTAACTAGAATATTATAAAAAATTTTATTGAATCATTCAATTAATTTATTGATTTGTGAATAGTAAGTAGCTATGAGTCAGTAATAAATAAATATTAATTTGTATAAAGTATCTGTCAATTCATTAACAAATAGTGTTTCTTAATTAAATAAAAGAACTTTATAATATCCATAGTAATATATAATTTTATTATATATAAATATTGCAATGGTAATAGTTTTAGTTTTCTTAAGAACTTTTGTTTTAGGCCACTTGATAAGATACTGTATTTAGTAGCTATAACAATATATTGGTTGTCTTGAAAAGTTATTGATCAAGATTTAATGATGTCAATTCCTATATAATTAAAAGATTATTCAATAGATATAGGATAAAGTTCCTTATATAATATAGAGGCTTCTTATTATTGATAAGTATTATAACTTTTAATATATTCAACAATAGTTTTATACTTATTAAGTCAATAATATCAACTTCTTGTTTAATTATAGATTGCTTTAATTCCAAAATATCCAATAAGAATATTTCTATAAAGATTGTGTAAAATTGATTTCAATTTAGTTGCCTTAATAACTTTGAGTAGTTCTAGTGAATTTTTTATATTGCAGTAAAATAGTATATAATGTTAAGTAAAATAATATATTACTTGTTTTTTAAAAGAAATTATTTCCTTTGTCATTAAGTTCAAAAATAGTTTTCCAGTAGAGAGATATATATACAATTGCTAATAAGCTTTCAAATCTATAATTAAAATGTTGAGGTTGAAGAAAATCTTGATAATGTATTAGTATTTTGATGCTTTTTACCTTTTTAGTATTTATTTTAAAGGAATAGTTTATAATAATAAGTATCTATCATATTGTCTCTTTATTTGAAGTAAAGTTATTAATTATCTATTGAAGAATTGAATAGTCTATAATAAGAGTAAATTCCTGAAGATATATATAAAAATGGAAATATTTTATAATCTAAAAAATAGCAAAATATTTAATTTCAGTAGTAAAGTAATTAAGTTCAAGTTTTATAAGACTTTGACTTGTTTTTTTTTTTTTTTTTTAAACTGGCTTATCCCATGCCTTTTTCCATGCTTTATTAAGAAAAGATCATATTTAGCAACAATCGGGATGAATACTTTCCTGTACTGTCTAAGAATTTATAGATCACTAGAGAGAAATAGAATAGAGAGCTATCTATTTTTATAACTCGATTTATGTCTAACCTAACCAGGATAAGAAAAATACATGACCACCTAGTGTAAATACTTCTCTTTTAAAAACAAAGCGGGGGACTAGTGAGATACACAAGCACTACTCGTCCCCATATTTAAGAATCGACATTATCTAGAATACACTAATGCACCCACCGATCGGCCTGTTTTCACCCACTATCGGGACCTAACTTGCCAAGACTCACACAAGAGTCCCAACACCATCTGATGTTGGAGGTCTCTTGTACTAGTCTTGCGGCTAGTCAGTGTTAAAAAAAAAATTAAAATGAAGGGGGAGGGTTGAAAATATTTACAAGAAAATGAAAAGGGGGAAGGAATGAAGGGATACCTAACAACTACTCATCCATCCAACTTTGCCTCTAAATGTACTCGATTCATAGTCTTGACACTCTTGGAGTTAATGAGAGAAAGGAGATCACAGTCCATGTGATTTTTATCCATCTGCGCAACTAGCCGGTGACTTATAATGGATCTAAGATTCTTATGGAGCTTAGGAAATACATTCACGTCCTATGTCACGTATATTCTTATTTACATTTCTGTTAACCATAGAGCAACCAATCCCAGACTTCAGCCAATCAAACCATCCAAAATCTGATATAACAGAAAATTCAGGGTCAAGCTGGGGTAGGCAAAATTCTCCAGAAAGACCAAGAAAACTGTTACACATTGAGAGAGAAGCCATTTTTGCTTGTGGTAATGATGTCTGCCTAATGGCTGGCATGAAGTTGTTGGTTCAAACTTTTTTCTAGACTCTGGGACCTCCATAGGGAAGAAAGGAAGAGTATTTTTTCATCTGATTTCTTCTTCCTAGAAAAGCTTTCTTGCCATTAACTTCTTAAATAGGAGGTTTATGAAGAGGAAAGGTAAACAAGAAGGGTATAATATGACTACTGTCAAGTGAAGCAGGTGTTTTTAAGAAGAGTTTTGAAGTTTTATTACTCTTCAAATATAAAGTTTTGGAGGAACGCTTCTTTAGAAGTGGTGGTCAGGGATCTACAGGAAAGAGTTGTGGTATGAAATTACTTTAAGGTTATAATCATGGAAGATTTCAATGCAATTATTAATCCAATAGTAGATTGGTCATTCATCAATAAAAAAATACCAAGATATAGGAAAGCTGAAATAGGTCTTTTTAGCTTCTTAAAAAATTAGAACTACATTGATGTCCAGAATTCTTGGGAGGAAGAAAATACTACCTTCACATTGGCAAAAAATATATAATATAGTAGAATCAACTATATCTGGATACCAACAAAAATTAGTTTAAACAATATATATAAATTCAAAAATATTTCCATAAAAATATTATCAAATAGTGACCATACTTTATTATTGACAAGAATGACAACAAACAATCTATTCAAAAACCAAGTACATGAGCAATATAGAACAAAAGGAAAGAAAATACCTAACCCAATAAATTTTATAGCAGAACAATAGGAGAAATTTAAATACTGAATAAAAAACAAATTTTCAGAAACTGAGCCACAACCTTCCTGGTTAAGAATAAAGAATGGTTCTCATGAACTTGAATAGGTCTATCATTATTTCAAGTCAACAATTATCAAGAATGCTTACAAATATCTTAAAAAGAAAAAAATCTACTCTACTCTCAATATAAAGAGAAAAACAAAACTTGGATCAACAATTCCAAAGGAGGACTTCGAAGCCTATAGGGAAGCTAACAAAATTCACTTTCTTTTGAAAAAAATACAAGCCAACTGGGATGCAAGAATCCTAATAGATATAGAAAAGACTATCCAGAAACTAAGAAAGTTTGGTAAATCTGTTAAAGAAGAAATAGCTCTCCCAATTACAAAAAGAAATTCCAGAGCTGTTATCAAGGATCACTAAAATAGAGCATAGCCTCAGAATAGTATGTAAGAAGAAAAAAAGTCTTCACATCGGAAACCAAATTAAAAAAGCCTTCAAAGCAGATGTAAAAATCTCAAGTTCAATTAAAAATGGATGTTGAGCTTAATCTTGAATTGCAAGAGAACAAGAATCACACTAGATCAAGTGTTAACCAAGAATCAAGAGAAGATAAAATATATAACTACTGATCTACAAACTATTAAAAGCAAGGTTAAGGACTAACATAAAGAAGTTTTCAAACAAACAAATATTAATTTTAAAAGCTTGGATTCTTCTTGAAAAAAAGAATACCAATCTAAAGAGTAAATTGATTTAACATAATACTCACCATTAATAGAAGAAATCAAAATATAGGAGCTCAAAGCTATTTTGCAACATTTCTCAAACAATAAGATGGCTAGTTCTTTATATATTAGTTATAAAATGCTCAAGCACTTAGGTATTAAAGGAAAAGGGGCCTGATACTTATTGTTCAACAAAGTTTTAAATACTAGGTGGATATCTAAAAAATGGAAAAGTTATAATATTTATTCCATTTCTAAATCCAAGACTTGGAAATATCAGCTAAGCAATATCAAACCCATTGTTCTTTTAGAAACAGCTCATAAATGTTTCACCAAAATCCTTACCAATCATCTATCAAGGGTATATAAACAACATAAAATTCTTAAAGATCCAAACTTTGTTAGCTTATCAGGAAAAGTACAGTAGAACCTATTTATTTACTAAATAGTATATGTGAAGAAGCTAGAGAAAAAGGAAAAGAACTATGAATTCTCTTTTAAAATATTGCTAAGGTATATGACACAATATCCCTTTTCATGCTTGAAAAAGCTATAGATTGAATTTAAATCCCTATAACTATCAAAAAGCTTATAATAGATCTTTTCAAAGATAGAAGTTGTAATATTATTTTTCCTAATGACTTTCTAGTCCAATAGTTGCAGAAGATGGTATAGATCAAGAAAAAATAATCTTTCCACTGTTATGGAGAATTTTTTATGATCCACTGCTATATAAAATCTATAATAACACTGATCTGAGTTATATCATAGAAGAAGAATGGTTATCTAACTTTTACAAACCTAAGAAAAAGGTCAAGCTCTCTCTAATATAGGTAGTGATAGCTTATATGGATAACACAACATGGATTGCCAAATCCAAGAAAGACTTGAAAAGTATTTTGGAAGTAGTAAAAAAGTTCTACATAGCAAATGACTTATAAATTAATGTAACAAAGTCAATTCTCCTTACTATTAACTGAAATCCTTAAGATTCTGAAAGGGTTCAAGCTTGGATAGAAAATATCGTAATTACCAAAATTAATAAAAAAGATCAGATCAAATTCCTTGATATCTAGTTGGGATCAAAACAGAAAAGTTAGAATATGATCAATCTAATAAAATCAGAAATCAGGGTGATAGTTCTGGCAATATCTAAGAAGAAGTTGATAAAAAAACATGCTTGTTATGTTATTAATAGAGTGTTGATTTCTAGAATAAAATATAAAATGCAATATACATACCTTAATAAGAAAACATGTGACAAATTCACAGTCATGTTCAGAAAGATTTTCAAAAATAAAGCACTAATCTGTAGAATAATATCAAATAGTTATATCCATAGTAGAGTGGCCGGAAATAAGCACTATATATATGTGGCCCTTTTTTTCATATATTATATATGACTGCATATTTGTCACCTTATGCTTATCCAGCATATCGGACACATATCTAACATATTAGTTATAGCATATTATATAATTTGTGCAGTTAGCACAATTTTTCTGATTATTTATTAAAAAAAAAATGATTACTGCTAGCGAATGTCAATAAAAATGTGAGCTTTATTGAGAAAATTTTTACATAGAAGGCAAAAAACTATTTTGTATTTTTTGCAACTATGTAGTAAATCATTAAAAAAAGTTTTCAGTTGACCAATATTTGAAAACTGAAAAATATAAAAATAATAAAAAAAAAATCATATAAAGAACATATTAACTTACACTTACGGGTTTAGTTGATTCAACAAGTGATTATGAAATGATTAATATAAATCTGGTTCAAATATTCACTCAACAAATATACCATTAAAGAAAATTGATAAGCTTAAACCATTTTTGTCTCAATATTGTAAAAATGGTAAATTATATTATATTATATTATATTATATTATATACAGTATATTTTTCTAATTTATTTTTATTATAAATAGAAAATACTATTGTTGGATCTTTGCAACTTAGAAAAAAATATTTATTAATTGTATATAATATAAAATTAAAAAATTTAAAAACTGTTTTGATAGAACAAGCAATTTCAATTACTGTTGATAGATCAACTGATAGTTGTAGGTATGTAACTGTAAATATTTTGTTTAGTTTTAAAAATTTTACAAAACTTGTTAGAACTGAGTATTTGGCAATTGTAAATAATTTATCTATTGCACAATTAGTTATGCGTACTATTCATTTTTATAATATTTCTTTTAAAAATATTATTTTATTCATTTCAGATAATGTTTCATATACTATATATTAAAAGCTTTTACTGGTTTATCTCCTTTAGTTTCTCAAATAAAACATAATTGTTGTTTTGCATATATTTTAAATTTGGTGGATAATACTTGGATAGAATTTAACAATTTTAGACCATTAGAAATTGCTATTCAAAATATTAAAACATCTTTTGTTCAAAATAATTCTTGCAAAAAAAGATGGATTTTTTTTTTAAATTCATTTTCCTTTTTTAATAATTCAACTTTACCTTCTTTACCTACAAAAACCAGATAGAATTTTTGGTTTAATTTTGTTTTTTGAATAGAAAAATATTTATATTATTTGAAAGTTTTTTTCTTCAAGAAGAAAATACAAATAATGAAAGCAAGATAGTTAAAGAATTAATATCAATGTTTAATAATTCAACAAATATTTTTATGTTCAAAATTTTAACAATGTTTATTGTATTTAATGCAAAAAAATAAGTTATTTATATTATAATTTTAATTAATTAATTAACTAATTAACTAATATTTTTTTTTTATTATTATAGTCTTTATAATAGTTTAGAATTTTTTAAAATTTGTATCAGACCTGCGGGTCAATAGTGTAGTGGGTGCACTCCCAGGTCACCATCCGCGAGTTACTGATTCAATCCTACCTAGGAACAGTTTTCGCAAATAGGTTATGTGGTACAAGATACATGCTTATCATCACATGTACCCTTGTACTTATAAAAAGAACCTATAGATTTTTACCATCCGATCATGGTATAAAAACTCAGGTCATCCAAGCCTTGGTCGGTTTTAGTGCTAAGAAACTCCCCAATAAACCTGCCACCTGGAATATATAAGGATTCAAGACAAGCCAGGGAAAAATGCTGATCAGTTCAAGGCTTTTAACGGAAATGGGAAGGACATCCACCTCTTGTCAAAACTACACCCTATGGGAGATAAGGAAGACTTCAGTCATTTGCACCTGTCGAAAATGTAATGGACCATAACATAATTAATGGAAGATCTCAATAGATCGTAAACCAATGGCTACCAAAGAGAACAGCTATTGTGGAGACTAGTGGTTAGCATTAGCACCACATTGGGAAATCTACAGGGGTGGACCCTGAAAGAAGAAATTCAGAAACAATCATCAAGGTAACCAATCCAATGAGAGAAGCAATCCACTACGAAGTAACCAAGAAACACCCCTGCAAGGTCAACTTGTAAGAGTGGTTAAAATTGAGGCAATGGAAGGCTATATGTCACCCAATAACATAACACCATTAAATCACCTGGATGTCAAGAACATGACCGGAGGACTGAACTATCTAACTTTTAACTAAGCCTGCAGAAGATCCAAACACAGTAGGGATTGTCTATGGTACCAATGATCATCAAGCGGAACATAAACCTACTAGAAAAAAACACACAAAAAATGAAAGTCCATAGCAGATCTTTGGAATGCTAGAGTCCCAGATAGAATAGGGCAATTGGTGAAAATAGTATTACTATATATGGTAAAATTGATGAATTTAGTTAGGATAGGTAGTCTTAAGGTTATATGAATTGCTCATATAATCTAATCCTACTAAATACTAATAAAAGTTTTATCCCATCAGTTGGACTTTAAAAAAAAAAAAAAAAAAAAAAAAATTGTATCAAACCTACAGCACATTTTGTGTTTACAAAATTATATTTACTTGAATTTTATTGACAATTAGGTACAATTCAATCTTCAATTAATAGTAAAATGAATATCAAATTTAATTCTTTAAATGTGAATTCATCAATATTTCAAGAAATAATTCACAAAGCTTTTCAATCAGCATTAGATAAGTTTAAAAAATATATTGATCATCATTCTACATTACCATTATTTAAAGCTATTCAATGTTTTAATCCTCAATTTATACAAGTTAGTTAAGCAAGATATAATATTCAAAGATATAGTGAAATCAAAGAATTTGAAAATCCTAGTAGTATTATTTTATTTGAATAGGAAATTTATTATAAATTAAATGAAGATTTTGAAAAAGATAATGAATTAAATTTAGATAAATACTGAAATGATAAAAAAAATTATCTTTCAAATTTATCTAAAATAGCATTAATATATATTTGGCTTCCAGTATTGAGGGTTAATATAGAAAGAAGTTTTTCATCTTATAGAAATATTCTTAGTGATAAACATTGTTCATTATCGGAAAAATCAATTTTCATTTTAAATTTTTTACATTTTAATAAGAATTAATAAATATAATAAAATTTTTTTTTTTTTTTTGCATTTTTTTAACTAAGAGTGGTTAAAATTGAGGCAATGGAAGGCTATATGCCACCCAATAATGTAACACCATTAAATCACCTGGATGTCAAGAACATGACCGGAGGACTGGACTATCTAACTTTTAACTAAGCCTGCAGAAGATCCAAACACAGTAGGGATTGTCTATGGTACCAATGATCATCAAGCGGAACATAAACCTACTAGAAAAAAACACACAAAAAATGAAAGTCCATAGCAGATCTTTGGAATGCTAGAGTCCTAGATAGAGTAGGGCAATTGGTGAAAATAGTATCATTATATATGGTAAAATTGACGGATTTAGTTAGGATAGGTAGTCTTAAGGTTATACGAATTGCTCATATAATCTAATTCTACTAAATACTAATAAAAGTTTTATCCCATCAGTTGGACTTTAAAAAAAAAAAAAAAAAAAAAATTGTATCAAACCTATAGCATATCTTGTGTTTACAAAATTATATTTACTTGAATTTTATTTACAATTAAGTACAATTCAATCTCCAATTAATAGTAAAATGAATATCAAATTTAATTCTTTAAATGTGAATTCATCAATATTTCAAGAAATAATTCACAAA
>CAJVPT010007395.1:0-10100 GCA_910592055.1 Acaulospora colombiana
CAGGAGGGGTCTAGATTCTCAAAGTTGATATTTCTCTTTTTGAATGTCTTTTTGTGATATTCTTCAACCTTGCTTTTAACAGTTTGGAGGTTAGTGGCAATATATTCTTTCCCTTTCTAATTTGTGGTTAGTACCCGATCTAATGTGATTCTTAATTTTTTATAGTTTAAGACTAAGTCCAACATCCGCTTCTAGTTGAATCTAAGATCATATATCTGTTATCCAGAGCCTCCTTGATTTGGTTTCTGATATGAAGACTTTTTTTTTTCTTGCATATCATTCTGAGGATATGTTCTATCTTAGTAATTTTTCTCAATTGCTCTGGGATATCTTCTTGTGACTGGGGAGGTGCTAGTTCTTTATCAAGGGATTCATAAATACTTTGTAGATTCTAAATGGTCTTCTCTATATTTCTGTATCTTTTATGGTCTTCCTATTCCAGTTAACTTGGATTTTCTTTAGAAAAAAGTGGATCTTATTGGCTTCTCTGTATATTTCAAAATCTTTCTTTGAGATTACTGATCCTATCTTAACTTCTTTTTCTTTGCTGGAAGTAAAGTAGACTCTTTTTTTCTTAAGGCACCTGTATGTACTCTTAATGATTATGGTTTCAAATTCTTGCCAAGCCTTTTTGAGTTCTTGAGGGCTGTTCTCAGTTTTATTCTAAGAGACTTGTGCATCAATTTCTGGAAGCCTGCGTTCTATCTAGAGTTTGAATTTTTCCCATTGTTCTACAGTGGAGTTGCCTGGATCTGATATTTTTTTACCTTTTGTTCTATCTTATTCTTGTACCTGATTTTTGAGCAGGTTATTTGTTGTCATTCTTGTTAATAACAGGGTATAGTTACTATCCAGTAGTGTCTCCACTAGAATGTTTTTGAACTGTATATGTTGTTTAGGCTAATTTCTGGTGGTATCCAGATATAATCGATTCTGCTGTGCACTAAACTATTTGCCCATATAAAGGTAATATTTCCTTCTTTTTCCCAGGAGTTTTGGACATCTATATAATTCCAGTCTTCTAGGAAGTTGAAGAGATCTATTTCAGCTTTTCTGTATTTTGGGGTTGTTTTGTCTATGGATAGTGATCGATCCACTATAGGGTTGATAACTGCATTAAAGTTATCCATGATTATAACTTTGAAGTAGTTTCTTTGCTTATTTAGGATCTTGTTTTGAAGTAGCTGTTGTAACTGTTTACTTTCAACTTTTTTAGATGGCAAATACACTTGGTAGATACAAAGTTTGCTTCTTGTTGATAAGAAATTGACTCTTATTATAATGTCTTTCTATTCTTTCAATTGATTCCAGTTTTTTTTTTATATTTTTTCTAATGGGAAACCCTACTTCAGACCCTCTAGGTTTTTCATTATTACAGCTGTGAAAGAATTTATTCGTTTGCTATAAATTAAAAGCAAAGTTCACTGTTTCTTCTGTTAGTTTAGTTTCACAGATCCCTAGAATATCTATATAGAGATCTTATATAAGTCAAAATAATCTTTGTTGCTTAAGACTAGTGTTAATGCCTCTAACATTATATGTTCCAATAGTGATAGTATTGTCTATTAAAGGGTTATCAATGGTATAATTCTTATATAGTGTTCGTTTTTTGTCTAGTTTATTAATGATATTCTTTTTGATCATATAAATGAAATCATTAAGTGGTGTGATATGTGTTGTGCTAGGAAGGATTGTATTAGTTTCTGGTATTGTTTCTATAGTCACTTCTTTTTTCCAGGATGAGCTTGATTCTTCTTGTGGGTCAGACTCTCTCCTGGTGTACCTTGATTGGACTGGTGCATTTTAGGAGTAATTATTCCATCTCCTTTCTCTTACCCTGTTCTGGTTACCTATTTTCTCCTCAATTATATTTATTCTGGTATTTAATTGCTTGAGATTATTCAGGATCTGGCACAGAGGATCTTGATTGCTATCACTTTCTGGATAAGGGCTTTGTGACCTATTATGCAAACTTCTTCTTCTGTTATGATAATTGATTGGTTCTCTGTTACTACTGGTAACAAAGTGTCCAGGGGTGTCTGATGTCCCAGCCATGTAGTTGCTGCCTTGAAGGTTGTGTCTTCTTCTTTTTGCCTTTTTTCCAAGATCTGTCCTTTCTGTGAGTCGCTTTCAGTTTCTAGGTCATTCTCAGATATTGTATATCAGTTTGCTCTATTGTTATTTCTAATGTCAGTTTGATCTAGTTGTCTTGAGTGCAGTTTGATATGTATTGTTTCAGGATAAATTGTCTCTTTGTTATAATCACTGCTCTCTGTTTTGGTCACTTTTTTGTCATGTACTGTGTTCTTCCTGAAGTGCTCTTTAGTACTTCAGTTGAGTTTGTGATCATGTATAGATATACAGTATATCATCTCAGGGCCTTATGCAGATCTTCTGTTGCTGCAAAATAAACTACTGCATATCCTATTCTTTTCAAGATGAAAGGATTTCTTGGTATATAACATGCTTTGACCCCTGCATGTTGTGTTATCCTTGCTATAAGACTTGTGAAGGTATTGTGTATACCATACAAACATAAGGATTGGCTGTTACAGTTTTTGAGAATGGTATTGACTTTATGGTCATTTGATTCATATTGAGTGAAAATTACTCTAAAGATATCTACTTTGACATGAATGAACTATCTATCATTCAAGTCTTACTAATTTGGGATGAGTCGTGTTTTGATTCTCCTTTGAAAGCAAGAGTGGTTGTAAATATAGATACTTGAGACCTTTCCATATTTTTGTAAGGCAACCTTGATTTCTTGATGAGTATGACTGTGGTCAAGATCTATCAATGTGACAACCATTGTCTTGTTTTCTTCTTCTACTATCTCTTATTTAAAGAATTTTTTTTCTAGTGGTGAGTATAAAGTTTCCCATTTCTCTAGTTGTATAGGAATCAAGGTGAAGTTTTCACCTTCTTTCTTGTTAATCTTTTCTATACATTGTAAGGCATCTTCCAATTCCTCAAAAGTAAAAGTTGTCCAGGCATTTTCATTGAGGAAGTCTTTTTTGAATGGTAGCATATCTTTAGGTAGACTCAAGGCACCTTGAAGATAGCCTAATCGTTCTTTTTCTGTATCTCCTGATATTCTAGAGGTAAGGATTTTGATCTTGAATTCTCCCTTCTTGGTGATATGAAATGAATTTAAACTGGATGGCTTGGATCTATTTCGTGTATTGTAGGAGATTTGTTTCACTATGTTTTCTCCTTCAACTATTTCCTGAATGTTTACCATTTCAAGTTCATTCTCCAGCTCTTCCTCCATATTCTTGTCACCCATTTCAACTTCAATATTATTTGGAGTTTCAAAATTAATTGTTGGTTGAACTTCCATGTTTTCATTTGAAATGATGTTCTCAACTGAAGTTGAGTTTCTTAATATAGAGTTTATAAACTCACCCTTGGTCTGAAAATTTTCTGGAGTATAGAGAGGGTGACCATTTGTGGAGGTATCTTGCTCCAAGATGCATCTGATTTTTTCTTCCAAAAAAGGTGTCGTAAGGTCCTCTTCTTTTTCTTGACCTTGTATTCATAAGTATAGTATATGTGTTTTAAGGATCTCTGCTTTGATGAATGTAGTTGGATCTACATTTAAAATTTTTGCAAGAATACTATTAAGTATTGAGTATTCTGTTGATCCTGATGTCTGATTAGACTTGTCTTGTGTAGTGAGAGTGTTGAAGATAATTTGGGTAGCCTATATCTCTTTTCTCTGGTCATGTTTCTCAGCTATTCTAACTATTATATCGAGAATGTGTAGCTCTCTCTTCTTGGCAATTTGCATGATTCTTCATTCCTTTGTCATATTGGTATCATATAAAGGAGAATAAAATGCTGATTTGTTGTTTTGTTTATCCTTAATTTGTTTATTTGTTTATATTTAGTAAGGTACGTAGGGTTGATTGTTTGTTGTCTTGTTTGGTGTCTTGTTTACTTGGATGAGTTGTTGATCCTTCCTATTTGGTTCTTGTTTATTTCTGGATTTGATGTCAATCTTCTTTGTTATGAAAAATCAATCATTTATCTGTAGAAACTTAATAAACCTTGCTGTGTTGTTTTGATGCTAAATTGTTTGACATGTATGCATTTGCGTAACTTGTTTTGATGTTCAGACAGGTGTGTATGGAATTAGAGTACTCTACTGTTTAGTTCTTGAGAGCCTTTGATGTTCTTTTGGGCTTTGCAAGCTTTGATTTTTCCTGATTTATCGGGAGGAACTATTGTTTATAATGTTTCTTCTAGTGCCTAAAAAGGTGTAAACCAACACTGGCCTGGCTATAAGCTTGGGAAGTTGATATTGGGCTCTCCTAAGCTTACTGTGAATCAGTTTGCAGATGTGTTTTCCTTCCCTTATAAAGTAAAGCTAGTATAATGCTGTACTGCCAAAACTTCTTTTAATTGATAAAGTGATCTCTTGGGGGAATGATTGGATGTTCTAGTTTATTGTTAAGTCTTGAATCTTTGAGGAATAAAATATTTTTAGGTTGGCTTCTCTTTTCCAAGAAAATTACCAAAAAAGGAAATTTTTAAGGAAAAAGGGGATTAGCTGAAAAAGTTTTTTTTTTATATATATCAGATCTATTAATTATATATTATTATATAAATAATACCAAATAATATATAAATATAAATGATTTTTTTGCAAGTTTTCTAAATTTTTGGATAAATAGTTGCTAAATTTTTAATGAATGGTCAATAAACTTTTAATTAATAATTTAATAAATAGTTGTTGAATATGTAATAAATTGTTAATAAATTTTTAATAAATAGTTTTAATAAATAGTTGTCAAATTTTTTTAATGAATAGTTGATGAATTTTTTGTAAATTATTAATAAATTTTTATTGAATTGTTAATAAATAATTTTGTAACAAATTTTTAATGAATTGTTAATAAATTATTGCCAGATTGTTAATGAATTATTTAACAAATTGTTAATAAATTTTTTGCCAAATTGTTAATATGTCAATTTTTTTAATTGCTGAATTTTTGATTGCCAAATTTTTAATTGCCACTTTATTGCTGAAATAGTAATATGCCAAATGGCAGCAATTGAAAAGAATTCAACAATATTTTTATTATTAAATTTAATCAAATTCAGCAATAATTTGGCTATCGAATGATACAATTTTGACTAGTAATAGGTCTAGTATTTGAGAGTTCACAACCCCAAGGTTTAGGTTTAGCTATAGGATATATATGACTCTATTTTCAATGTTTCAAAGTGACTTTTTATCTTAAGAAGTTATATAACATTCTTCTCAAGAAATCTTCTCCCTCTTGGCTTAAACTTTTCAATATTTCATAACTGATTTTAGACTTTCCTAGAGCTTTGTTATTGAGAAGTGTCCTTAGTATTTCACTTAGTTCTTCTTGTGAAATTGGTTCAAGTAGTTCATTGTACCAAGCTATTTAAATATATTTTCTTGATTGTATTCTTCTTTCTATTCTTCTGATAAACTATTATAGCTAATATTTTTTTTCTGAAGGCCTTATTATAATACCATCTTATTTTCTTTTTTATTATATCTTTTTGTGTTATGATATATTCATTATCACTTTGCTTAATCTTAACTCTATCTAATACTATTTTGCTTCTTATTTAGTTAGTTAGAAAGCTAACTATTCATCTTTGATTGTTTCACAAATTATCACATCTCTATTTCAGAGCAGTTTTAATAATATCTCTTATTTTTTTGTCTTTCAATCTTTGATATATAAATTTGAGACCTTCTATAGTATCTTGGATATCTTTTTCAAGGATTTCCATAGTATATTAGAGATATTATATTGAGTGCAATAGTTTTTATTTGATAACTTTGATTGTGAATATTATTATATTTTTCTATAGCTAAGCTAAGGATCTATAGCTATCTATTTCTTTTAATGTCTTTGCTTTATTGCAAAGTTCTTTAAGTTGTAGTACTTTTCTATAGCTAATGAATTCAACACTATGTTTGTAATGCTTTTCTTCTAACTGGATTGATTTTTTTGTTATCAGTTTGTTAAAGGCTGCTTTACATAATAATTTCTCAAAGGTTTCTTATAACTTGTTTGCCTGATCCTCCTTTTTATCTTGATTGGGTGCTTCTTGAAACAAAGGTTATAATAATGTTTTAAATTTATGATCTACACTTTTATGAAAGGCTTGCCAT
Source organism: Acaulospora colombiana (assembly GCA_910592055.1). Classification (NCBI taxonomy): domain Eukaryota; kingdom Fungi; phylum Glomeromycota; class Glomeromycetes; order Diversisporales; family Acaulosporaceae; genus Acaulospora; species Acaulospora colombiana. Next base: position 6,164 of record CAJVPT010007395.1, read on the forward strand.
TGTAATGGAGATATTTCCTTTATATCAATTCTTCTTGATATATTTGTAGTGGATTTTGTGATTCTGTTTCTTATAAAAAAATCTTTATTATGTAATATTATTAGATGCATAATATAATCACTATCCATAATGTCTTCCATGTCTTGATTATCAAACTGAAATAATGGATAATTTGTTAGACTAAATAAAATTCAAATATAATCTATTCAACTACTACTTGTTAAGTTTTTCTTGTTGGAGTTTTTTTTTTTGCCTTCCCATGTGACTTGTATATCTATAAAGTTCCATTTATCGAGAAAGTTGAATAATAGAATTTCAGGTCACTATTATGGTCTGAAGCTTACTTTGAAAAGGAACTTTGCATTATCCAATGGGTTATAGGCTGTATTAAAATCTTCTATTATTATTGTGTGAAAGCCTTGTCTATGTTTTCTTTTAATAAGATTGATTATCTTATTTTGTACCATTTTACATCTTAGTTTATTGAAAGGAATATAGATTTGTAAAATACAAATCTTTTTTCTTTTCATAAGTATGTTAGCAGCAACAATATATCCTTTTTTTTCTATTGATGCAATTTTTTTTTTCAAATCTCTTTTAATTAAGAGACTAATCCCTATTCCAAATGATATATCTTTGTTGGTGCCATAAAAGTATTTGTAGTCTTTCTGATTATTGAATACCTATTATATATTAACTTATATTAGTTTTGTTTCATATAATTCAAATATACCTATTTTTTGTTCTAGTATCTCTTCAATCAGGTTTTATTGTTTTGTTTTATCTGTAATTCTTCTAACATTGTGTATACCAATTCTAATCACCTTTTTATCTATATCATCTTCTTTGATTTCTTGAATAGTTTTATCTATTATTGTTATTTAGGAAATATTTCTATTTATCTTGTAAAAATGTTGAAATATCTAGATGCTTTATTTCTTCTAACTTATTATTGTTTATTAAAGTTTGTTTGTTACTCGTATTTATAGTTTTTGATAAAAAGTCAATAGGCTCTTGTTCCTCTTGATTACTATTAAGGACTGGTGTATCTTTAGGAGTGGTTTGCTACTCTATTATTTAGTCTTGATCTTCTAAAGGCTGTTTGTCCCTCTAAAGTATCTATTCAATATTTAGTCTTTCCAGATTGTTTAAAATACTCTTTAGTGGGTCTTGTGTATTTTCTATTTTGGATCTCACCTTGTTTCAAGAAAACTATATTTATTGCTTTACTGCTTTCTAATTAGTTATCTATTGCTTCCTGTTGCAAGGTATTCATTTCTTTTGTTCTTTTCTTATTCTATTTTATTATTACTTATATGTCTGATTCATCTTTGATTTTTGAAGCTATAATAACTTGATGGAGTAGAAATAAAATATATTAATTTATTATCAGATTGTATATCAGATGTTGATATATCATTTACTTCTATACTTCTGGACCTAAATTTTGTACTTCTATTTTCATCTTTAAGATTTTGTTTTTCTAGTTTGAATATATGTTTGATATTCTATGAGAAATGATATCCTTGCAAGAAAATATGTTGTCTGTATGCCTTATCTTTTTCTTCTTTTGTTTTAAAGCAAACTATAATAAAGTTATACTTCTTGAGTATGCAGAAATCTTTAGATATATAGCATGCACTAGTCAAAATTGTGTCATTCAGCTACTGAATTATTGCTGAATTTGGAAAAATTTAATAATAAAAAAATTGACAAATTATTTACGATTGCTGCCACTCGGCACTAAAAATATCAGCAAAAAATCAACAAAAAATATCAGTATACTGCGAAAAAAATTTGACATAAAATCTGGCAATAAAAAATTTTTGTATACTGTGACAAAAAAATTTTTGCATATTGTAGCAAAAAATTTGACAAAAAAATTGATACTGTGGCAAAAAATTCAGCAAAAAATCGGATACTGTGACAAAAAATTCACAAAAAAATTGATAATGTGGCAAAAAAATTCAGCTACTGTGGCAAAAAATTCACAAAAAATTGATACTGTGGCAAAAAATTCAGTAAAAAAAATTACTGTGGCAAAAAAATTCAAATTTCATGAAATTTATTGAAAAATTACAAAATCAATTGACTAAATTATTCATTATTTTTCTCTTCCTCCTTTTTCACTTGCTTTTCTTTTCCCTTTAAAGATTTCAGCTTGACTCTTTTAAAACTAGTTCCAATTGATTTTACCTTGCCAAATGTTTTTCAAGATTTTTTGCTTTTTTCTTTTAACTTAACTACCCCCGAATTTTGCCCATTCGTGCACTTTCTCCAGTTTGTTCTTCAACCTCTGAATACATTAATGATTCCTCATATTCAGTAATTTTTCGTCTTTTAGATTTATCTGCCAATTTTTTATCTTTTTCTTTTCTTTTTCTTGTTCACGTTCCAAAATTTCTTCCAAACTATATGCCCAATTTGGCAAGCCTTCTGATGGAGTCATGTCATAGTAATATGAATCATCACGATATCATTTACAAGTCAGCTGAAATGCTTGAATTGATTTCGAATGTTCATCCAAATATTTCAACAAATAATTAACTATAAGTAATTATAATTAATATTGTAATTATTTAGCATAAAATATTTTGCCAAAAAATACCTCTTCAAAATGTCAACTGTAATCATATACATTTATTCTTTTTTTAGTGGGGTTTCCTGGATTAGTATCACTTTCTTCAGATGAATGCATCTTTGTTTCTTTAACTATATCAGTTAATTCATTCTGATATTTGGCAACTTTCTTTGACCTTTGTTCAACAAGTGACTGTGCGCTTTTAATTCTTTGTGCCCTTTTTTTAATTATTCATTAAAATTAATACTTGAAGGTAATATAAATGCAGAATATTATCAATCTTACTTTATTTAACCAGCTATTTGCATATAAGTGATGATTGTCTGCTTCCAGTTTTCCAGTTTCTACCTTCTAATATCTTCCTCTCTGATGGTGATGTAAAGTATCTAACTATTCATTTATTTGCTTTTATGAGGGATTAAAATGTGGGACCATGGATTTTATTAATTTAGATATCAACTTTTGTAATATTTTTTTATTCACATCACTCAAAAAAACTTTGTCTACCCTCAGTTTATATTTGTCAGAAATGGTTTTCATTAAGGCCTTCATTTCTGCTCTCGCTTCTTCTGGTTTCAGCTCATCTTCAATAACCAGTTTTACCAGTTTTGCCTCTTTACTATTCCTCCTAGGTTGAATTCTTCAGTGCTTTTCTAAATTCAGCAAACTTTCAGATTCTGATATATTGGCTACTTTAGATTCTATAACAACTATAGGATCAAGTTCGGGTTTCACAGATTTGAGCTGATCAATTTCCTTTTTAAATTTGCTATTTCATTTTTTTGCTGTTCTGATTCTTCGCAAAACTTGTTATTAATATATTCCATTAGGTTTAATTGGTTTACAAATTTGGTATTTTCTCTTTCTAGTGTTTCAAACCACACACGCAATTCTTCATTTTCTAAATAAATCGATTGGTTAATAAAGATAAATTTTAATAATTCAGCAATAATTTAATTCTAACCTTTTTTAATATCCTCCCTGGTTTGAGTTTTGGGTGGCAATTCAACTTCCAGCATTGATATTCATGCAACTTCAGATACTAATATTTCAGGCAATACAATAGATGGCCTTCTTCTAAGCAATTTGGCAGCCATATTAGGATTGAAGATTCGATACCAGGTATTACTGAATGAACTGTTGCCACTTCTGATGCAGTTGATATGAAGAAAGTTTGTGATGGCAAGGAAGGTTACGAAGGTTGTGAAGGTGAGGGCAGCTATTCACTGTAAAAAGTACATTCAGTTGGTTTTTTTTGTTCAGACATTTTAGATATCAGAAAGAAATATTAAATTAAAGAGATATTTAAATAAAATTATTCATATTGTTTTAATACAATTTGAGGCTGCATACAAT
>CAJVPT010007396.1:0-10098 GCA_910592055.1 Acaulospora colombiana
AATCATGAGGCCATTAGGATGCGCACTAAATTCCCTAGGTGAAGAAAAGATGGTTATTTGTTTAAGTTGAGATCTTCAACTTCTTATCATCCTAGTCAGGCAAAGTACATGAAGAAGATTATTTCCTTATTCCGGTTAGACTGTAAAACTGAAAAGTAAAGGAATATAAAACACTACACTTCTCTAGGATTGAGAATGCATTTTCCTAGATATTGAGTAATAATATCACAATCAAGATGAACACCAGTAAAATTCCTTTAACTAGGTGTAGCTGCTGAAAGATATCAGGAGTTACCCAACAAGACTGAAAAACCACATAAGAACCTGGGATCCACTATTAGTCGTCTTCTTCTGTGTGGGTGGATATAAAATCAAGACTAAAAAAAAGGAAGTGTTGAGCAAGACACTGGATCTGAGTAGGTGATAAGTACCTCAGACGGTCGCAAGAAAATAATTAAGAACATGAATAGATAAGTTCATCAGATGGTTAGAAAAAAGAAGAATATCCTAGAAGGGTTGACTCCTAATGAGCAGAGATTTCTAGTAGAGGTTCTTTGGATAACATGGAATATTTTAATTTTCTTTTTTCTTTTCATTTTCATGTAGTGTACTTGCACATTTTTAGATATATTCTTTTCTTTTCTTTTTCTTTTCCCCTTTTGTAGTTTCTCAAATTCAGTTCCTTGGAAAATAATAAGCAATGACAACCTGCTGGCAATGATGGGTAAGTTAGAAGAGCCTTCATCCAAAACTTAGTTCAGAGCAAAATATTGTCCCCAAGGTTACACTTAGAGGCTGAAACTCTTTTGAGAATTGTAAACCATTGACAAGTGTATCAGTACAAGTCTTTTAGTTTAACCATAATGCAATTGCTCTATGTATCTCTATTGGTTTTCTTAATGATCAATAAATATATAGTACTGGCCTGACCACAGGTATTAAAAAAAAATATATATATATATAAAATATAATACTTTATTTTTCAATAAATTCCTTGGATAATAAAAATATTTTTATAAAAAAAAACTAAAATTCTCAAACTTTTATCTTAGTTAAGTAAAATTTTGAAAAAATTCTATATTTCAATTAAATAAACTTTATTATAATATAGTATTAATATTAATAGTGTAATAAAAAAATTCATATATCAATACAAAAAATAAGCTTTTTAAATATTTTTTTTTAAAGTTTTTTTATTTAGAAATAGTCAAATTCTTTAAATAATCCAAAGTTAAAAAATATTTTAATCAAACAAATTTTTTTTCAATATATTAATTTAACAATTTATTGTTTTTTGAAATAATCTACAATAATAAAGTATAGATGATGATTCTAATAAATAAAAATTTTAGTATTAATTTATTAGGAAAAGAAATATTATTTTTTAAATTTAACTTAAAGTATTAGGTTAAATTTTGTTTATTTGATTTAAATTAATTTAAAAAACTATAAGTAATATAATTCTTTAACTAATGATAAATAAAAATAAATTAATTGTTTTTTTTTTTTTTGAACTATTTTACAATTATACTAATTAAGTTTTATTGATTCAGAATTAAAGTTGTATAGATTTTAGTTTACAAAAAACTATACTTATAACTATTTTTAGTCTATACTATTCTACTTAACTTAATATAATCTGATTTTACCCTTATAATAAGTATTATCTTATCAATTTCCTATCATACCTATATACCTAATATTCTGAGAAATCACTAGAAATTATTATTATATCTTTTTAAAGAGCTATGGTATTGTTTTATTCTTATGATTTGTATTCTTAATTATATAAAGTGTATTCAAATCTTTATATATAATATATTTTATCATGTTTAATTCTTCAGAAACTAGATTATCATTGATATCTCAATCTCCATATGGTTTCAAGTAAATCTCCTAGCAATCATTAATGAGCCATATTGATAATCTAAATCTTTTAATGATTATTCTTAACTATTCTTTAAAAATAATATATAAAGATTTTCTTTAGTAAAACAAGATCTTAGATCTCTCCCAAATATATCTACCCTTGCAATTTTTATAATAACTATTGAACTTTATTATACCTCTGATTTAAGCAAGGCTCAACTCTCTGGTAATTTTTATAGCTAGTATAGATAATTGAAATCTTTCAATACCTTTTATGAATTTAATAATTTAAAAAGAAGTGAATTTTATATAAAATCAATAGGATCTTGAATCAAATAATATTATTCTTAGTATTCTTTAATAGCTTCGCATATTTTGTATAGTAGGTTGTTATAGTTTCTTTTTCTAATATTAAAACTAATTCAAATTTGTGTAATCTGATTTATAATACTATAGTTAGATAGTAGAATTTTATAGGTTATTTATATACAAATATATATATGACTAATAAGTATGTTTGCTGGATAGCTCCTAAACTTAACAGGAATATAAATACTATACTGAAGAGAAGTAGGTGCTATCAACCAGACAAGGAAAAGAGGAACTCCAAAGTGGTACACCAATTTTATAGACAACCTCACAACCACAACACATATACAAGACAGATTAACAGAAACCACTGGTAACTACAGAATCTTCAATCAAGGCAGACCTCTGGTTTAAACAAATACATACAAACCATACTGAAATGCTATAATTAAATATCAGGCAGAAATTATAGGTAAGAAAAAACGGAATGACAGTCCCAACCCAGTCACTTATATATACTATATGAGAGTCACAGGGGCATCTCCACTAGAGAAATGCAAGGGCTGCATAATAAGAGAAAGAGACACATTACCAGAATCATGCACATACTCAACTAGAAACAACACATGATTTGAATTCCAGTAGAAAAATTAAACATATTATCCCAGAGGAAAACAGAGGGGCACGCAACAAAATTAAGATGCAGAATATTACCAGAATCCACAACAAAGAAACTAAGAGACTTAATGGAAATCACTCAGGAAAACAGTTCATATTCCAAGTTACAGATAAATAATAGAAAACCAGACTTGATGAACATCAATAAAACTCTCAGTCTGGAAGACTCCGAGCTAGAAGAATTAAGAGCCACATAACACCAGCTCAAAGGTTATCAGCAAGTAATAATATATACATATGGATCAGTATATAACTACAGTAGCAGACCACATATGGGCTTCAGCTGGATTATCAAGAACAAAAAAGAGAGAAAATACACCTTCCAGGATAGACACAGTGTTATACATCCTTCACAAAAACAGAGCTCATGGCTATAGTAATAGCAATCAGTATTTTAAGCATGGACACCACAGTCCAGTTATATACAGATAGCCTCAATATGATAATCAATCTGATAGACACACCAGACAATTACAGACCAAGAAAGAAACAACATCAAAATCAAACAATCCTGGACACAGACAATTACATAAAGAAGCACCTGGGCTTAATCATAACCTTTCACAAGGTTAAAACACATACAGGAGTTCCCCTTAATGAAAAAGCAGACAGACTATTCAAAATTGATCCCACATCACAAGACATAAAACCCAACAGAAAAATCGTTAACATCAGGGAGCATCACCAAGGATCACCATCAGTCAACATTCAATGGGATCAAACACTAATAGACATACCAGGAAAGGATATGGTAAAACAAATCAACAAAGCAATAAGACTCACCAGATGGTGGCTACTCAATAGAACCCAGAACAGTTTCACAGAGGATGATCTCAAGGACATACAATAGAAACACACCTTTGATAGCCTCCATCCCTTCAATATAGAAGAACAGACCACATCAAACAAGGACTACCACTTAAGAAAGTTCAGCTTCAACCTGTAATACGAAGAACTGTTAACCAGGAGCAAACTGTACAGCAGACATCCTTCAATCTACAAAGACAGCAAATGCCACGAATGCAAAGAAACAGAAAACACCATCCATCCTTTCCTATGTAACAATCAGAAGGATAACCTGAAAAAGAACTTTCAAAGAATTCTGATAAAACACATAGCTTTACACATCTGCAAAGAACACAAACAAGACTTCAAGAACATCATACAAAAACGCATTTATCTGAACACACTCAGGACTTTCAAGCTACTTATCAGGGGAGTGGTCATAAAAGAAATCCCAGGAATACTCAACAAGCTAATAACCAGTAGCAAGACAATCGCAACAGTCATTATCAACACAATAAGAGAATGGAAATAACTCCTATATGACATCTGGAAAGTACATTGTGAAGAATCTCACTCACAAGCCTCAACTCCTTAACAAATAGGACAACAAAATGAATCAAATGTACCCAAGATAGGTAGCAACAAATCCAAGAGAACCAACTTAATCAAGCAGCAAAGAACCAGAATGAAAACTTGATCAGAATAGTCAATAGCTATATAAACGAATACATAAAGTACAACATTAACATTTTTACACTATTATTATTTCATTTAATGACTAGCACAGCTTTGGCATATTAGTTTCTTTCTCTCAAAAAAAGGGCAACAAGCCATGAGATAGTTCATAGCTTATCGAGTTTTGTTATTACTGAAACTACATCCCTGTACCTTAGCACCAGCTACACTGTATAAATATAATTTAAAAACAATAATAAAACAAGGCTGAGCTGGTTAAAAAAAAAAAAAAAAAAAAAACTAATAAGTATATATCTTGTATAATCGATATGATACACTCTTTTCACTAATTCTTTGATCACACACAAAAAAGACATTTGCAAGAAGTTTTATACTTCTATGTTAATAGAGTCTTCTCACTTTCCTTAAACCAACTTAAAAAGTTCTATAAAAACTCTCTCACCTTACCTTTCTATTGTTTACAATCTCCTTTGAATAAACTGAACTTTCATGGCCTGCAAAGTTCAACTTCTACCTTTACTACCAATGGCAAAAAAGTTCTTAAAGGAAAAAGAACCAACAGTAAAGTATCTCTTACCTCTCAGCTATGGTGGAGATAATAAAGGTTATGAACCAGCCAAAGGACTCATTTTTCCACTTTTTGACTGGTGTTGTGGCCTCTTAGAGCTACCTTTTTCATGACTTTCTGAAAAATTTTATCTATTCCAGCTTGATCCTGAAATTTTGGGTAGCATGGATCTCATCAACTCTGATTGGTTGACACAAAACATATTGGATAAAATTTGATAAACAAACTCCTATTGGTCACCTCATGTGTCTGAATGCATTTCCTCAGCTCCATAAGAACCTGGGTCTACCATAAGTCACATGTTGTCGGTGCGGATGGATACAGGATATGCTACTGACATATCTTTGGATACAAGGAAAAGGTCTGTCCGGCCATGGTAAAGATCACAAGATATTCGATTGATCTTTTCTCAAGTCAGAACCATCTATTTCCTGATTGTATATCAGGTAGGTTTTCCAATCTTTACTGCTCAGAAAAGTCTAAACCAGAGAAAGCAGGAAGCTATCAAGAACACTCAGTGGGAAAGCTCGTATGCAAAGTAACCCAAGAAGTTTTTATCCTATCTTCAAAAAATCCCAAGCTGGAAAACTAGAAAGCTATCGTCACTTCACCAATCAAAACTCAAGTCTAAAAATGTCAGCAATGACGTGCAAGCCAGCCGAATAATCTGGGAGATCCTCATTGATCACTAACACCAACAGCCACCAGCAGGATATGTCTATCATGAGACTCTATTGTTTACAAACCTCTTCATTCAAAAACTTGACTTCTAGTAATCAAGAAAAGTCAAGCAACTTCTTTGATACCAATGGCAAGAAAGTTTCTAAAAGAAGAAGAACTAACTGTGAAATACCTGAAGGTCCATTTAACCTTTGAAGCAAGAGGTATATAAAGGTTTTTGATAATAGAAGGGCTTATTTTTCTTCTTTCAGTCACTAGTGAATCTCTTAGAGCTATCACTTTCATGATTTTCTAGGGAATTTTGCCTACCTCAGTTTGACCCTGAATTTATGGTAACACAAATTCTTATTAAAGGTAATTGGCTAATACAAAATATGTTAGTTTGTGGAATATAAACAAGCTCCTATTGGTCACACTCATGTGTCTTAATACATAATTGGTGATATAGGAAAAAAAGTTCTAGAAAAAGTGTCCTCGCCAATTATGTATGTTCAATCTTTAAGAAACAATTATGATACCGAAAGGCAAGCGATAGGTACTAAAAGAAGATTCAACTTCCATCTCTCATTAAGTTCCTCAAGTGGTGAAAAGGCTTTCTTGAACAAAAGCTAAGGTCTCCAAGCTTCTATCCTGGTCAGGCAAAGTTCTTAAAAAGATTTCTTTATTCTGGTCAAGCAAACTTTTCCATAATATGGTGCTGGCTTCATTAGTAATAAGTGAATTTGTATATTGGCAGAAGAATAAGTTCCTCAAATGTTCTTCTTGAAGTCACTTTCAGGAATGGCTAAGTTTCTCAAATATCATGAAGCTTAAAGAATATCCCAATCAGGCAAACCCCTTTCGAGAGGAAATTGTGAAATGGAGCAAGAACCTTTTGGAGGGCTTTGATTTGTATTCCTCCTTTTTTTTTTTTCAGTGCCAACTTTAGCAATTCATTATTTTTTGGGATAATCAATAGTAACATACTATTGGCAATGACCTTGGTTAACTTAAAGGTACTATTATTGTCAAGCTACTAGGAAAGTGAAATATTGTTCCATAAATCTGACTTAGAGTACCTAGTTTAGACTTAGTTTTGTTTAGTCTGAACTAGCTTAGTGAACTCCTTATATTTTTTAAATGGTATAGTCCTTTAACTAATAATGTATAATGATAAAGTAGTCACTTTGTGAAAGTCTGTAAAATATTTGGATATTTCTCAATATTTCAATAAAGACATGCTATTGTAACATGATTGTAGGTTAAAAAAAAAAAAAAAAAAGTTAATATAATTTATATTTTTATAACCAAAAGTCAATGTCCTTATAACTAAAAGTCAATCTAACTTATGTCCTATTTTTGTTCTTATCAACTACTTTAGAAATCTATTTTTAGCCATAGATAGTGACAAAGAAAACTCCTTCTGAGGTCCAAATAAAACAAAGAAAAATATTCCAATTAGGTAAGACTTCTTTTGAGAAGAGGCTGCGAAATAAAGAAAGCATCTTTTGAAGGGCTTTGAATTGTTTTTTATTTTTCTCCTTTTCCAGTTCCAACTTTAGCAATTTGTTGTTTTTTGAAATAATCAATAGTGACAAACTATTGATAATGGTTCTGATTGACTTAGAGACACTATGCAAGCTACTAGGAGAGCATAATATTGTTCCCTAAATCTGACTTAGAGTATTTATTTAAGACTTAGTTTTGTTTAGTCTGAACTAGCTTAGTGGACACCTCATATTTTTTAAGTAGTATAGTTCTTTAATTAATAATATATAAAGATGAGTTAGTTATTATGTGAGAAGGTCTATGGATTATTTTGATATTTTAGCAAGTATTTTAATAAAGACAAGCCATTTTGACATAATTGCAGATTAAAAAATATATATATATATATTTAATATTTAAACAAACTCTTTTCTATAAATCTTTGACTATTACTTTCAAAGAAGTATTCCTTCAAAACTTTATGTTTTAAGAGTAATAAAACTTTCAAACTTTCCTTAAAAATATCTGTTTTATTTAGCAATAGTCATATTCTACACTTTTTGATTATTTTTTCTCTTTAAAAATCTTCTATCTAAAAAGTTAACAGCAAGAAAGTTTTTTTAGGAAGAAGAAATCAGGTAAAGAAATATCATTCTTCTTTTTTTTATAGAGGTTCCAAAGTCTAGAAAGAAGTATAGATTAATAATTTCATGTTAGCCTAGGAAACTGATATTACTATAATAGGCAGAAATGGCTTCTCTCTTAGTATATAGTAGTTTTTTTTTATTTTTCTGAAAGATTTTGCCTATTCTAACTTGGCCTTGGATTTTTTATTATACCAGATTTTAAATGAATTAATTAATTAAAGATTAGGATTGATTGTTTTATAATTAGCAGAAATATAAACAAGAATATATGTAATATATAATACAAATATATTTCTTAAGTTCCATAAGAACCTTAAGTCTATTATAAATCATATAATTGTTATACAGAAGAATAAGTATCATATAGACTGTGATCTTCTCTCTTTTATTACTCTTCAAAAGTATTATAGCTATAGAATGAGTACCTATTCTACTGAAATGGAACTTCAAAAACTTACTCTACTTATAAAAGGCATAACTATTTTTCTATTTCAAAATCAATTCAAGGTTTTTTTATTTTGATTCAAATGATTTTTTTACCCTTATATAACACATAATATTACTAAATTTACACTTATTTTTTGAACACACTCAATATTAATAATAGGTCATAATTATCAGGATTATAAGAAAGGTATACTTTTCTTTTTAAGGAACTAGCAAGTTCACTATAGTATATTAGTTGGGAGAGATCCAAAAGAATTGAAAATCCAAATAAGGGATGTCTAGTTTTTTTTATAGATAGTAGTAGTAGTAAAAATTTAATTCAATCAGATATCTTCAGGTAACAAGTTATCAGTAAATTAAAGGTCAGGTTTAATATAGTTTATTGATATATTGTAAATAATACTGTATATAACTCTACATGATAATCTTTATAATCTCTGTATTAATTTGTATATTACTTTATCAAAGTTAAATAAATATGGTTAAGCTTTTATTTCAAAAAATACTATATATTTAATATTTATAAATTGTTATATATTAACTTATTTATTATTAAAAAAGTATTTTTTAAATACAATTTAAGAAATAATATTTTGTTTCTTAGTTGATTTAAATTAACTTTTAATTAATAAATTTATTATTTATAAATTTATCACTTATAAATTATTACTATAAATTATTTGAAAGCTATCAAGCACTTTCAACACATATATAACAAGTTACCCAGAAACATCAAGGAAAGAGGTATACATCATTTCACTATCTTTTTACTTCTTTTTCTTAAAATTTTTAGGAGAAAGAAAAAAGACCTGCAAACTGATTCACAGTCAGAAAAAGGAAGCCAATATCAACTTCACATAGCTTACAGCCAGGCCAGTGCAGGTTAATACCTTTCTTGACACTGCAAGGAACCTAGGAAGCAACTAAGTTTACTCGATAATTAAGTTACTTCAGTCACTCAAAGGCCCAGAAGGATATCAAAGCTCCTCAAGGACAAGACAGTCTAAATGTACATATACATAAAAACAACATACTGATTCTCCATCTTGTTACGTGAATATGATTACATAAAAGTGAACAGGTAAAACAAGTATACACATAAAAGCGTCAAACAAAATACACACATACACGTATAACTTATTATTCAAACAAGTTGATTGACATTTCACATAAACACAACAACAACTCGCAAAATTTGGATAGGATCTTCAATATTAATAAATAAATATATCAAAACAATACAACAAGGTTTTTCCGTATTACCTAATCAAAAATATAAACAACAATAACCTCAGTAAGGTTTATCCGTGATCCAAAAATAGAATAACTGACAAACATAAACAATTAATTACGTGATCTATTAACAAATCTAACCAATAGCAGATATGAATAGAGTACAATGTATATTACAAATTGACAGCAAAAGAGAAGAGGATATAGTAAACATGTTAATCGACCTCTCAAAAAAAACATGACGAACACTCTACTCTATAGGTTTCACAACAACTACTTAAACAAAGAAACTATGAACCTAGTGGATCAGAAGCCTCGTTACCAGAAACATATACCATCCTCGATAGTATTATAGCTAAGATATTAGGAGTAGATGTGATAATCTTTCACAAGGAATGAATCCTAACTCAACATATCATATATCTTTGGCAACAAGACAAAGGAACTAAAGAAGATCTCCTACAACTCTACATTGAATATAAGCTCATGGAAATCATCAAGAATCCTAAAATTCAACATAAACTAGAGTGACAACCAATAGAAATTGTCGAACAAATAGATAATGAATCAACAATAGATAATGAAGTAACAATAATGTGTGCATAGGAAATCGAAGAACTGGAAGCACAAAAACTCCAAAAAACAGTAAAAAGACAATGCATTAGTGAACATAGCTCTTACACGACTAGAAATAGAGACATAGCACCACCAACAAAC
>CAJVPT010007397.1:0-10097 GCA_910592055.1 Acaulospora colombiana
TGACAATGTTTCTATGGAAATATTTTTGAATTCATATATGTTATTTAAGCTGATTTCTGGTGGCATCCAGATATAGTCAGTTCTACTATATGATATATTGTTTGTCCATGTGAAGGTAGTATTTTCTTCTTCCCAAGAGTTCTGGATATCTATGTAGTTCCAGTCTTCTAAGAAGTTGAAGAGACCTATTTCAGCTTTTCTGTATCTTGGTATTCTTTTGTTGATAGGTGGCCAATCTGCTATTGGGTTGATGACTGCATTGAAATTTCCTATGATTATGACCTTGAAGTGATTTCTCTGCTTATTTAGGATTTTGTTTTGAAGAAGCTTTTGTAACCATCTACTGACAGTTTTCTCTGATGGTAGATATACCTGGTAAATACAGAGCTTATATCTTGTTAATAGAAAGTTGACTCCTATTATATAGCCTTCTATTTTTTCAATGGATTTCAACTTTTTCTTGATATTTCTATTAATGAGAAGTCCCACTCCAGATCCTCTGGGTTTCTCATTATTGCTACTGTAAAAAAACTTATGTGTTTGTTTTGAAGTGAAAGCAAATTTTGCTACTTTATTTGTTAGCTTAGTTTCATAGATGCCTAGGATATCTATGTTGAGTTCTTGTATAAGTTTGTACATCCTTTGTTGATCTAGGCTGGTATTAATTTCTCTAACATTATGTGTTCCAATCAAAATAGTATCCATTAATGTAGAGTTATTTATAGTATACTTGTTGTATAATGTATACTCCTTTTCAATTCTATTATTAGTATTTTTTTTAATTGTACTGATAAAGTCATCTAATGATGTATTGTGTATTATATTGGGAGGGGTGATGTTGATGTCTACAGTTTCTTTTGGGATTACACCTTTTTTCCAGGATGAGCTTGACTCTTCTTGTGGATCAAACTCACTCCTGGTATATGTTGATTGAACTGGTACTAATTTCAGGAGCGATTATTCTATCGCCTTCCTCTTACCCTGTTATGACTGCCTGTTTTTCCTTCAATTATATTTATTCTATTATTTAATCATTTAAGATTGTTTAAAATCTGGTGAAGGGGATCTTAATCACTTTCACTTTCGGGATAGGAACTTTCAGATCTATCATTCCAACGTCTTCTATAACAGGATTTTATTGACTCTCTGTTATTACCAGTGGCAAAACATTGAGAAGTTTATGTTGTTCTAGTAGTATGTTTGTTGCCTTGAAAATTATGTCTTTTTTTTTTTTCCCTCCTTTCTAGATCTATTCTTTTTTTAAAATCTCTTTCTATTTCTATTTCGTCCTCAAATGTTGTATACCAATGGGTTCTAATATTGCTTCTGATATCAGTTTGACCTAATTGTTTTGAGTAAAGTTTGCTGTGTGTTGTTTTAATATTGACTTTCTCTTCATTGTCTTCACTACTTTCAGTATAAATCAATTCTTCATCATGTTCCATTTCTTTTTCAAAGTGCTCCCTAGCACTCTTGCTAATATGATCTTGTCTTTTTTGAGAAGGGCTTTGTTCTTTTTTAAAATGTTCTCTAGCACTCCAGGTGAGTTTATGGCCGTGAATAAATATATGCTGTTTTAAAGCATTATTCAAATCTTGTGCTGATGAGAAGCAAATTACTGCATAGCCTCTTCTCTTTAGTGTATGTGGATTTCTATAAATGTAACATAATTTGGCTTTGGTATGTTTGACTGCTCGTATTATTAAACCAGTGGTAGTGTTATGTGTTCCATAAAGTCGTAGTGATTATGAATTATGCTATTTAATAATTTTATTAATTTCATTATCGTCAGACTCATGTTGAGTGAAAATTGCCCTGATAGTTTTTGTATTTGTATTAATCATCCATTCTTTTTCAAGATTGGTATATTCCTTATAAGGGATAATACATGCCTTGATTCATTGTTGTGATCGAGAATAGTTATATATATGGATATTTGTTGTATATCTATATTTTTTTGAGAGCAGATTTGATTTCTTATCATAAGTGGTTTTGGTCAATGTCTATAAGTGTGACCACTAGTGAGGTTTTTTCTTCATCTTTTGTTTGCTGAAAAACTTTTTTGTTTGGTGGTTGGATAGAGTTTGACCATTTCTCTATATCTATAGGTATAATTGTAAAGTTTTCTTCCTCTTTTTTGTTAATCTTTTCAAGACATTGAAATGCATCTTCCTCCTCTTCGCAACAGAATGTTGTCCATGCATTGCCATTGATAAATTCTTTTTTGAAGGGCTGAAAATCTTTTGGCAAGCCTAATGTATTTTGCAAATATGCTATTTGTTCTGTTTCAGTTTCTCCTGGAAGTTTGAAGTAAATACACCCATTTTATATTCACCATCTGCTTTGATATGAAAGGAATTGATACTGGATGTCTTTGGTCTATTTCTTGTCTTATATATATGTTGCTTAGCTATATTGTCCCCTATAATCTTCTCACTGATAACTTCTATTTTGATTATAGCTTCGAGCTCTTTATCTCCTATTTCAATTTCAGTAATATTTGGAATTTCAACTGTTATGGTTGTTTGAACTTTCATGGTGATTGCCTTATCTGGTGAGCTGTGTATAGGAAGATTGTTTTTGGATGTATTTTGACTTGACATAATATTTAAGGAAGAATATTGTGCTTATTCAGCTTGTTCTATTATGTTCAAATATTTATTCTCTAAAAATGGAGCTAAAAGATCTTCTTCTTTTCCTTGTCCTTTGATCCATAGATAAAGGATGTGTTGTCTGAGAATGTTGGCTTTAATAAAATTGGTATGATCGATATTCAGGATTCTAGCAATGATACTTTCTATAATCGAGTATTGGGTTGGACCTGAGATTGGGTTCATGGTGACTTCTTGAGTTGAAGTAATATTAAGAAGGGTTTGTGTAGCCCATAGTTTTCATTGTTGATTATACTTGTCTAATAATTGAGCTAAGGTCTCTATAATATGTGCTTCTCTTTTCTTAGTGACCTGTAAAAGCTTGTGTTTTCTCATAGACATATTGATCATGTGATAGAAAGTAAGTTGACTGTATTTGATATTGTTATGTTTTGCTGTTGATCGTTGTTATATTTTTCTAGACACGTGTTGCATGTTTATTTATTCCTTATTATTATTTTGGTAATATGAAAAAACCTTGTTGTTTGTTGTAACGTGTTGGTAATATTTGTTGCACGTATATGTTGTGATAGTATTATTGATATTATTGATCAATCAATAATAAATACATGGGATTATAAGATTGTTGATAATCAATTTGTGTAAATACATGGGATTATGTGGTTGTTGATAATTGATTTGCGTAAACATATAGAAAGTGTATTAACTTTGTTTATTTGACATGTCTTTGTGCTTGTTGTGAAAAATATATGTGTCTGTATTTGCATGATGTAATATTATTGAAATGCTGTTGTTGTGATGTATATGTTTCTTTACTATATAGTTAATGAAGCTTGGACATCCCTCTAGATTTTATGAGTATTTGGACTTGGACTGATTTATTGGTTTGAGTTGTTACTTATAAAGCTTCTCTTGGTGTCTAGAAAGATATTAACCTGTACTGGCCTGGCTAGGAGCTTTGTGAGGTTGATGTTGGGCTTCTAAGAGCTTATTGTAAATCAGTCTTTCTTGTTGTTTTTCTCTTTCTAAAAGAAAAAATTTATATAGTAGAAGTTAATAATTTTTGTAAAACTTACCTCTTTTGTACTCTGTAAAGAATTCTTGAACTTGTTTTTGTAAGTTGTTTAGTTGTAAAGGTGGTTTCACTTGATTTCTTTTATTTTTTTGGCTGGTTTCTCTTTTTCTCAAAAAATTACCAAAAAAGGAAATTTTCTGAAAATTTCGGGATCAGTGGAAAGAGTTTTTTTTTTAAAAAAAAATTAACTTTTTTTTATTGGGATTATCAAAATTATTATAATAAAATATTTAGAATTAATAATATTTTTTAAATTGTTGTTTAACTTAATTATATAATTTTATTTATTTATTGATTTATTATATAAATTTTAAAGATTTTAATTTAATATTTGCAATTTTATATTTATATAAACTATTATAATATTTTTGTAATATTTTTTTAAAATTTTTTTTTGAATTAGTTTTTTAAAAATTTAATATAAAAAAAATAAAAAAAAAATTTTTTATAGTAAAATAGGCATACTTTATTAATTATAGTATAGTATATATTACTTGAATTAATAAACTATTTACCAACTCTTTTCTTTATATATTCCATACACTATTCTATTAAAAAGCTAATTGATTTTACAATCCTTTATAGCTTTTATCTCTATTGGGAACTAATGTATTTAAACTTTATTAGTATTATATTGAAAAAGTAAAAAATATTTTAATCCTTTTAAAATGTTATCTATTATATTCAATATATTCATTGGCTATAACATATTTAGTATTTTTTTTGCTTTAATATCTATTTTTTTTAACTTTCTTTTCTTTTCTTTTTGTTAAGATTATATTAATTCTTTGATTCTTTTTCTATTGGGATATTCTTTTGAATTTGTCAATTCAGATGGTTAAGGTCAGAAATTTTATATATTATATAATATTCCTTAAGATGTCAATAAGTTTGTCACATTCTACTATTTCTAAAATTAAATATTAGATTCAATTTTGTTGTTTGTTATTTAAAAGGATTTTTTATTTTTTCTATAATATAGTTTTTTGTATATGTTTTTGTTTATTTTTTTATAGATATTAATATTGTATTATAGATAGATAAAGAGGTGATCATTGTTTTCTATATCATGTAGATATGACATCTATTTGTCTTATATATATTGGAGTGTCTTTATATAATTTGTCTATAGTTGAGAGCTCTTGGTTTCATAAGTTTGATTGAAAAGATAAATTGTTAAGATTTTCAATTATTTATTTGTAGGTTGGTAAATTATATTGAGTAAAAGAGTATAAAGTTTATTTTTAAAAAAACTCTTTCTATTGATCCACATTTTTTCAAAAAATTTACTTTTTTGAGAATTTTCTTGAAAAAACTCACAAAAACTCTTCCACACAAGAAAAAGCCTCAGAGAACACAACTATATACTTCTAAGCAACAAAATCTACTTAATAACAACAGGAAAAAAGTTTCACTCAGCCTGAAAGACAAAAATCTCAAAACATTTTTTGCTTTTAGAAAGGAGAAAAAGCAAAAACAAGCTGATTCACAGTAGGCTTCTTGAGACCCAGCCTCAACTCCACAAAGCTCTTAGCCAGGTCAGTGTAGGTTAACACCTTTCTAGGCACTAAGAGAAGTCTCAGAAGCAATAGATTAAACTGATAAATAAGCACAACTTCAAAGCTAACTGAAATCCAGAAGAACATCCAAGTCTCTTTGGTTAAACAGCTAAAAGGATCACAATAATACAACAACTCCAGATCAATTAATTCACGTCACATGAACACAAACATGTAACTTTTCACCTAGTTAACATGTATTAAAGCAAGCTGATCAACCTATAATAAAACAATAAAACGTGACAGATCAACAAACTAGAATATATGTGATCAACCAGCATATGTCATCTAAAGCAAGATCAACAGTTAATCACAGCCAGTTACGTATTAATAAACAAATACCAGATGTGTAAACATATAGAAGCCATGTGTCATAGACTTATTAATACCAATATAGCAACTTATTGCCATATATGTCAAACAAAAAAATAATAAACAACAGTATTTATCTGATCACGTATTTAAAAAGACACTTATATAATAACAATACATATTAAAAATCTTTTATATATATCACATGACAACATGTTAATGAAAGAACAATCAATAATCAGGATCTTAGAAAGAAGAGAAAAAGAACTATTGAAAGTATTGGGAAAGATAGCTTCTTATTAAGATTCTCAGCAAGTACTTTGGGAAACAAGAATAATACAATATGAGCTAAAACCAACAGCAACCAATCAATCCCATATCTCTACTGAGGCAATATATATTTCCTTGATACTAGATAATATTATTGCCAATCTATTGAGAATAGATCCATTGGTGATGACAAAAGAACGTATGTTATGGCAATATATTTTTACTCTCTGGAAAAAGGGACAAGGTAAAAAGGAAGATTTGGAAGTATCTATGTTAGAAGAAAAGATATATAACATGTTGACAAGCAAACCAGTAATACAAGTATCAGCTCTAATCAAGTTGAAGTGTCTATGACAGAAAGCACCCCAATGGAAGTTCAGCCAACTTCTACAGAACTTGAAGAAGTGCACTTCATTAAAGAAGTCATAATGGAGGATAGAGAAATAGTGAAATAAATAGAAATGGAAGTGTTAAAAGAAACTATGCAGGAAAGCTGTATTATAAACAGTATGTCTTATAATACAAAAAATAGGGTTCAAGGGACAACAGTAAATCCATTCTTTATAAAACAACAGGGATCAATCAAGGTGGGAGTACTCCAAGTCATGTTAACAGGAAAAAATAGAGATGAAAGAATTACATATCTCAAAGGAGATCTTAAAATACCTAAGCGAATGAATCTCTTCAGAATAAAATTTATTAATGGCAACTATTGGATTACATTTGGCTTTGATGAAGAAGAAGATGTAGCAAGATGTCTGGAAGCTGCTAACAAAAAAGAAGCTGAGAACTTTACACTTAAAAGAATGGACAAAGATATGAACACATGTCCATCCTTCCAAAGATATGCTCAAAACAAAAAGTTCTTTAAGCCAGAAAGTTTTTCATCAACTAAAAATAGATCAAAATATATCATATTGGTAGATATAGATCACAAGCTTGATAAATGTGTGATTAGACAAACAATGGAAGAATTTGGAGAGATTATCGATATTTATGAACATAGAACATCTTTCCACCAAAAACAGTTCAAAGTTCACCTTTATGTGTACCAAGAATATATCAACTTGGACAAGGAATGGATGATCAAGATAAAATCCAATCAAGTATGGTCTGTGATAGCTCACAAGGAACAAGATGATCAAGAAATAACTCAAATTCTAAAAAAAAGAAAGAGATACTCCTTGAGACTTTATGGAGTTGATGAATTATCTACAAAATCTATTGAAGAAGCCTTAAACCATATGAAAGTTAAGGCCTTTAATATATCAAAAAACAAGATTACTTTGATATCAGAAAACTACACAGTAGTGTACTTTGAGAATAAAAAAGATCTAAGAGAGGTACTCTAGCATTAAATAAAGATCAAAAATCAAGGGCTAGAATGGAGTGCAAAGAATCATTATTATCACAAGGTATCAGCCAATCTGGCCAGGTCAGGTGATGCACATATAATGATTAAAGAAGCAAGGGAACAAGATTATAGAAGCCAGGATAGAGCAAGTGAAGACAGAGAAAGTGATAAAGATATCATGACAACTGAAAAAGAAACTATACTGGCAGTAAGACTCAGAAGAAACAATTGTTGGTCAGAAAATAGGAGAAGTACAATGAGGTCTATATCACTAGTAACTGCTAGCAATAGGAAGCCACTAAGGAGGCAAAAACATTAGGAAGCAAATCAAGTTCCATACTAGGCTTCATAATATTTTTCAGAAGCAAATTATAAAGCTTTGAAAATTAGGCAACATCAAAGATAAACAATAAGATGGAAAACAAGAAGCCAAAGATCAACTGTAAAGCAAGAGTCAGAGGTAGCCCAGCTAAACAAAATATTAGAAAAGCTTAGTAAACGTCTAGACAAACTAGAGAAAAGCTCACTCAAAAGGAGGACTAACTACTCATAAAAGGAATGCACCAGTCTAATTACAGAAAGAAAGGAAATGTTAGCCCACTATTTCCAAGTCAATAACATAAAACAAGGGCAAAGCACAACAAATAAAAAAGAACAATAGTAAGAAGCAACAGAGTGACCAAGATCTTGATACTTTCCTGCAAATAGAAAAGGATAAATTTCTAGAGAGAAATGGAGAGAATCAATAGTTAGAAAAACAAAAGAGGAAGATATACAAAAAAGAGTAATTAGAATAGGAATACATAATATTAGAGGCATTACTGATAGTATAAACCAGTATAGTCTTATAGAAGAAATGCAAGAACAAGATATTGGAATAATGGGACTATGTGAAACAAAACTAAGCAATGCAAAAGCAAAATGGGCCTTTCAGAAGCAAACGACCTTCAAGCATTTTAATAGTACTAATAAAGATACTCCATATGATGCAGGAGTTAGTCTCTTGATAAGAAAAGATTTGGAAAGCAAAGTAGTTTCAGTAGAAGAGGTAGAAGGATACATGATAGCAGTTAATATACTTATAAAACGGAACAAGATGTGTATTATCCAGATCTATATTCCCTTAGACAAATGACGAAGCATGAAGGTGCAGAATAGAGTACAAAGCTTAATTAAAGAAAAAAATAAACAAGGCTTTCATATAATAGTAATGGGAGATTTTAATGTCATATACAATCTTGCAGAAGATAGGGTGTCAACATCTAGAACTAAATTTAAATTATCTTGGCACCCAGAAATACCGCTATTCAACTTTTTTGATAAATGGATCTTTCCTTGACATACAGGCTATATGGAAAGGAAAAGATAAAACTCCAACAAGATGGGACACTACTAGCAGTAGTCAAATTAACTATATATAGATATCTCAAAGCCTTACAAACTATTTAATACTTAGATTTGACAACCAAAATATGAAGGAAACAACAGGAAGTAATTATACTATGTTTGTTCTAACAATGCATGATGCCAATCTCTTCACAAGAGATATCCATAACAAGTCTCCCACAAAGAGTGAACAAAGAATTGATATAAAGGGATCAATACCTGAGCAATGAAAGACATTTAGTAAAAGTCTGAATCATAAACTCAGAATGATAATAGATTCACTGCTTAAAGAAAAACCTGAAAATATTGAAAGAGAAGCTTAAGCAAACAAGATCTGGAAAACATTTGAAGAATAAATATATAAGGTAGCATATAACAAGCTTAAGATCAAGAAGACTAGTTGCTTACCAAGTCAAACATTATAGGCATGGACCAGAATTCATCAAGTATCAAAGGGCCCTTAAACTATTCACACTCTTTAAGAAGGCAGAAAGTACATATAATCCAATCAAATTGCAGGCCCTTAGTATAGTAATTAAGAAACACAACACTACCTTCAGTTTTAATCACTAGATAAAAACTATTGTATCCAATATAGTATTTCTCAAATTCCATGAAAACTATTAAAAAAGGATATACAAGATACAATAAAAGGCCTAAAACTCGCTTGTCATAATACAGAGGTAAAAAAAACAAGGGATGCTATCAAAAGAGCCTTGGAACAGAGATGTGATAATCTATATAGCAATCAAAGGAGAATGGTAAACTCCTTGACTAACAGAGAGCGAGTCAAAATAATACTGAATAGGATCAAGATCAAAGATGGAGAAAAAGAATATATAACCACTAAGAAGGAAGAAATCAAAAGAGAAATAAGAAGATATCATCATGAGGTATTCAAAAAACGAAATTCCAATTTTGACAGCCTTATAGAATATTGGAAAGAAGAATACAATCCTAAAGACTATATTAATAAAAGATGATATAAAGATCTACTGGAGCCAATCTCCCAAGAAAAACTACATAAAACACTTCAAGGACTTCCCAATAATAAAGCCTCAGGGAGATCACAAATCAGTTACAAAATGCTAAAAGGACTGGATCAAGAAGGAAAGGAATATCTTAGAAAGATGATTAACTGCTTTCTAAGGTGGGAAGTTGCTCCAATAGAATGGAAGCAAAGTCATATATATCCCATAGCAAAGTCAAAACTATAGGAATGGGAACTCCTCAACACCAGACCAATAGTATTGCTAGAGGTCACACAAAAATGCTTCACCAAAATCCTTACAAACAGATTGGAAAATATTTGCAAGACCAACAATATCTAAGAGGATCTAATTATACAGGATTACCAGGAGAAAGTGCAGTAGAACCAATTCAAATTCTCAATAATATTTGTAAGGAAGCAAGAGAAAATACAAAGAAGTTATGGATACTTTTCCAAGACATAGCAAAAGCATATGATACTATTAGCCTGAATATGTTAATTAAGGTGATGAATAGAATCAAGATACCAGAAGGCTTTA
>CAJVPT010007398.1:0-10097 GCA_910592055.1 Acaulospora colombiana
TTATTAAGAATTCTCTCATTCATCCAATCTTTGAGAAAATCATTTTTCTAATCAATAAATAAGGTTTCATATATAGCATAGTTTCTTATAACTAAACCAAAGAAGTTGTTAATAGGATTGTAGTTCATTATTAAAATGAGTTCCCTAGTATTGATCTATTATTGAAATAGAATAGATAATTGCCTAATTTATCTTGTTCTAATAATCTGATAGTACCAATAACTGAATCCATATTAAAATTATCAATATTAATACTAATAAGCTTTATTGTGTTATCTGCAATAATAAAATTAATAATCTTTTACTTATTTTTTAAAAGTTTTTGATATCTCAACTTTTATAGTTATTGGTTTATGTATATTATTGAAATATCTTTTTTTTACTGAGTAACTGTCAAAGTCTTTTTCACAAAATATATACTTTCATACCTTTGGAGATGAAAATTGTTTGACTTTTAGTTGTTTGTAAGCAGGTAAACCTGACTTTTTTTTCTATTGAAGCTGATTTTTTCATGATCTTCATTTTTTCTTCTTTTTAAAAAAGTCAGTGTTTACTTGCTAGATGGAAATGACAGTTTGTTTAAAATTACTAAAATAAATAGAAGAGATCTTTCCTATTCATGTTGCAAAGAACTTTTTAATTTGAAATAATTGTTCAATTGATCTCGAGTATTTGAAAACAGTATTATAGAAAAGACTAATCTCTACAGAAATATTTGTTATGATATTGATTTATATAAAATTTTGCTTCATTGTTTGCTTTTGTAAAAATTCTCTTATAAGAAAATTTTATTTTTGAAAAAGTATTGAATAGAAAAGAGTTTTGATGTATTATATCATATTATTTTAAATTTTTTGAATAATAAATTTTCTTATTTTATATATATATATTTTTATCTATAAGATATAAATTTATAGTTTGATTAAAATAGTAGTACTAGTATATTTTGACTTTTTTCAATTAGATAAAAACTTGAAGACCTTAATTTTTTTTTAAAAAGTATTATATTATATATTTTTACTTGTCTTTTGATATTATAATTATATTTCCTAAGAACTTATTTAGTCAAAAAAATTTTTTTCACATAAATTTTTTTTCAATTATTAATAATATCTTTAGAATATATAATTGTAATCAATAAAATATATTTTATATTTCAAAAAATAATATTTTGTATTGATCAAATATTTTTGATAAGATTTTTTATACTATTCAAAGATTTAGAATCAAATTAAAATAAATAAAATTTTCTAGAAAATTATAAAAGTAGAAACTCTAAAAGGATCAAAACAGCTAACAAAAGAAAAAATGAATTCTTTCATTATATAAAATTTCTATAATAACTTGCTTCAAAGATGAGAAAAATCTTTTAAGTACTCAACAGCTAGTTTTCTTTTTTAATTTAGACTTTGTTTAGTTTAATCCAAACTAGCTTAGTGGATTTCTCATATGTTTTTTTAAGTAAGTGTAATCCTTTAACTAATAATTTATAATAAATATTTAGTCGTCATGTGAATAGTCAACGTAAAATTGCAGAATATCTCAATAAAGACACACCAGGACGGCATAAAATACAGTAAATTGGTTTTAATGATAACTTATATTTGTTCAGGAATATATAAATTTATAAATATACTGCTTCTATATATGATTATATGTAATTTTAATAAAATGGATCGACCGGAGATGAAGAAATGCCGTAAATTCATCGTGCTAAACTCAATAATCGTCGCGTCCGCTACCTAACAAAATCTGGCGCGATAACACCATTTCGGTAAATTATCTGATTGGCTGCTGGCGTCGTGTCGTGTTTTGATCCTTAAAAGGCAAACTCGCGAAATAAACCCACACAAAATGATCTTAAATGAAAGTTTCTCAACGTCCCGGAAGAACAAAAATAAAAGTTCATTCTCTCTAAAGAATGTGTTGGAGATGGCCGAGAAAATTGGATATGTTAATGTGAACTAGGAGAATTTTAAATTAGAACCATGTGGAAGCTTTTAACAAAGAGTTTACTGACACGCTGACCGAATGTTTGAATGCAAATAGGAAGATGGCCCATTTTCATCGAAAGCAAAATCTTCAATACAATTGGTTGACTTGTTGAGTGAGATACTTTCTCTTCGTGACCAAAGTGAAAAGGTTTGATCGTCTAAATATTTGATTCATGGCAATAGGCTATTCAATGGATTCACTCATTCGATTTAGATTCGTGAGATGTTAACCAAAGTCCACGATTCTCAAACGAGCTTCGATCTAATCAACGAACCCGAGCTTGGTAGACTACTCTACACGTAATTTAAATTTAGTTGAACGTCACAATTTGGCCTTACCAAGTTGACATAGTTTTATTATCTTCTAAAATCATTAGAGAAGAAGATTAAAATATTCGCCGATTTTAGTAGACACGTAGAATCCATTATTTTAAATAAACAGACCCTTTCGATGAAGCTTAAGGATCCTTTTGTTGGCGAACATATCAACATTGAGCCCGAATATCACAGGTATTTCTGACCTGTGCCCATATTTTCGCGACTTTTATTAATCAAATGTTTGATGATTGATTTGCTGTAAACATAGAGACTTTTCGGGATTATTTCCGTCGATTGCACAAAGCATCGCTTCATTGCCACGTGATTTGGAGAGCATTCAATGGTTTGAAGGTTACAGTGTTACCGACGGAACGATCGTAATTATTGGCAGACCTCATTTTTTCATCATTTTCCTTATATTCTCACGTCGTAATTTTCATGTTCATAAACCTTATCTTTCATTAATTTTCTTGATAATTCATGTGTTAAAAATATTAGGAATCACAAATCTCGGAAATATCATCTTTGATTGCAATGTATGGGAATTATTCCGATTGCCTTGATCGTGTTAGAGCTGCTTCAAAGGATATTCAGGATATTGCCGAGGGAAAAAGAAAGGCTACGATTTAGTAAATCCTTTGGTATAAAAAAGCAATATTTTCTTTCTTCTACCTTCACATACCTTCACATAACCAGTCTCACGGTAAATCAATAAATAAATAGAGGGTAGAATTCATGATTCCAAAAATGTACTTAATATGTGATACGTAATAAACATGGTCGATCCAATAAATTCAGCCACAAACTTATGCAATAAAGAAATGTTACTTTACGCCATTTTCAATTTTCAACATGTAGGTTTTTGACAAAAGGAATGAAATTCCTCACGACCTGATCTTTATCTAGATGATAAATTTGAAAAATAAGACTCGCAAATTCACGGTTACTAATGACTTTATTCTTATAACCTCGCACACCCTCAAAGAATGGAAGATTCAATTGCATCGGTTTTAGAGTCATTGTAATTAGACCTTTTCAATGGTCGCTCTTCTTTCTACCTTCCATATTTTCATTTGTTTTTTAATTGAACGTTTAAATTTAAAGGAGCAAATCGGATGGCGTCAAAGGCGTTTTAATTGCTGATGAGCACGGCCTATGCATTGGGAGTAAGTCGACATCGATTTTTGTTCCCAAGTCTTTTGCATGAAAAGGTATACCACCCTTTACTTGTTTATTTTTAAATCAACATAAAGCCCGGGGAGCGGCGAAAAAGAATTGTGCTGGAATCGTCACTGCAATTGCCAGGCATGCCAGAGCCTTACGCGATGATCCGGCTTCAAAATTGCCTATCATAAAGATTGAAGTCGACAATTCGTAGGTTTCCCTTTTTTTTTAATTTTTCAAATTGGAGTTCAATACTTTATCGAACCTTTGTTATTTATTAGGACGATATTGATAACGAGTGATGGAAACCACACTTTTGCTGCGTTTAAATGACTTTGTTGCTTGGAGAAATAAGATTTCTAGATTGCACACCTGATATTTAACTGTAAAAATATTTCTAATGGATATTGGGTGGATTTTTTTTATTGTTGAGGGAAAAGTTTCGTCACGAGAAAGAATAAATAACCTGTGGGTTTGCAATAAACTTCATAGATGCATACAATTATTTATTTTTAATATTTTAATAAGCATTTTAATAAGAAAGTTGTTTCAAAGAGGAATAATAAGTATTATGTTTATTAATTGGTTTTCTTCAGTTAAACCATTTTTTATGCAGTCCGACCGATCCGGAATTGTGGAATTTTCTATCTATCTTTTAGATTACCCGTTGTGATGATTAAACTCACCATCTATCACGGATTCTTATGGTTCAGGTTGGCGAATAACCGAATTCAAGGTTTAGTCTGATCCCGAGGATATGCGTATCTAGGTTTCATGCGACTTCCAAAAACGTTATTTTGTAAAGGAACAAATATTCAGTTCGTCATATTGAAAGCGATTCCATACCGAGGGCCCTATGCTTTATTTCTCTTGTCGTGATCCGGGTGGAAAAGAAGAAAATATACACCAACAAATTTATTTTATATTGATGTTCGCGAGAAACTACGCTATAGTTGTATTGAAGAGATTTACTGTGCATTGCAGAAATCCGACATTTTTTAGGTCGGGATAATACAGTAGGTGAAGGCATACAAATCAAAACTTTATTCGCGCGATTCGTGCTGTAGAATTTATGAATTGCCAGCACGTGAAAATTAAGAATGACAAATTTCTTGAAAAAGGTGTCCAGTTATTTCAAGTTGCTCGAAGAGGACAATGGCACATTAAAATTATGAGCTACTGTCTGTGTTACCTGGTTCAGGTAATTTGCAAGTTGTCGAATCAATTATAAGAATTCTATTTAAACTTAACCAAAAACCTATATTAATTTAGCTGAATTGGGAATAATCATCATCTATTGATGTTATTGGCCCAAGAGCGTCGTGTAATGCAACAAAAGTTTTAGGTTTTCAGATCAGGATTACTCTTACCGAAATTTGATATCCATGATTGCTTCCACGGCTTCAAGCACCGAAACTCATAATTCAAAGTCGTCTAATCTCACCATAAATGCTCCATCGCCTGGAACGAAAGCATGGACAAATCAAGAATTTCAGAATGTTGTCCGAACGCCTTTACCATTCCCTCAACCACTTGATCGGGAAATGTTTGCTGGATCGGACTTCGACAGTGATACTTTCTTAGCGAGCAGGCGACACGTTACTCTAGATGAATTGAAGAAAGAACTTACTGCACATTTGAAAAGTCTTAAGAATGAGTTGGTGGAAATGATAAATAGGGATTACGCAAGCTTTATAGATCTTTCAACTAACTTAAAGGGCGTGGACAAAGTCATCGAAGAGGTAGCAAGGCCATTAGGAAAAATGAGGGAAGAGGTTCAGGTTGGTTATGGGATGAGACTTATTCTCGTATTTTCGATCTCTCGTAGCAGGTCTCTAATATAGCAATTGTCGTCACAGGGTGTTCGCACAACACTTCAGGGTGTAATTGATTCATTGGAAAACCAATTATCTCACCGAACATCCATTCGAGAAAAGAAGGTGCGGGTTAACTAATGACCTTTATTAAAATCGATTGTAAAGGAATAAAAATTTTCATCGTAATTTCTTATCATATGATTTGTTTCAGGCGGCTTTGCAATTGCTTATAAATATTCACGAATCGGTCCGTAAAGTCGAAAACTTGTTATTGATTAGTGGTGATAGTGCATCGAACATTGCGTCCGGTGATGAAAGGTATTTCCCGGTTCTTACACGTCATCACTGCATTACTGCCACGAAGAAATCGTACTAAATTTTTGTCACCTACCAGCGGAAACAATGTGAAACAAATTGAACGGGTGGCTATCGAGTATAATCAGATGCAATATCTGGTTAATAGAGGAAAAGATTTGCCTTTCGTGGAAAATATTGATTGGGTAGAAGCTTGAATTTCAATTATTCTCATAATTTATAAATTCGACTATCATTATTTACTTAACTCGTTCATGTAGCGGATTACAAGAATTAAAGATACCCTTCGCATCAATCTATCATCCGCCCTTCGCTTAGCTTTATTGGCGGTGAAGGATCCGTCGGCCACCGTGTCATCCAAAGAAACCTTAACCCAAATATTGCGAACATATGCTTTGATTGATCAAACAAAATCTGCCGAAGAAGTTATTAGAGAAGAGTTGGTGGCTCCATTCATACAAGAGGTATATTAATCTATATGGTTTTTTGGATCGTTCTTTTAATCGCATTCTTAATAATTTTTCTTAACATAATATTGTACAGCATTTTTATGATTCATCTAACGCAAATCAACTTTTCGAATCGCCTTCTTATTTTTAATGGCTCCAGACAGTCAGCAGGCCAATTCTTGATAACCCTTCGCAACTGTTGATCTCTCATGTTTACCCAACACGTCCCGCACATTCTCAAAGTCAAAGTTCGGTCAAAACTTACTTCACCAATGCATACTCAAAAGAACCTTTGGCCCTTATGTACAATAGAATATTAAACTTTATTGATTCCGAATGTTTTATTCTTATGAAAATTACAAGAAAGGATCTTAAAGGAACTAGTTTTGAAATATTGGTTAATTCGGTGTGGACCGAGGTGGTAGATTCAATAACAAAAAGATTGTCGGTAATCTTTAATCCGGGGAATCCGAATACTTTTCACAAGGTACCTGAATTCGCATCGTCAATAATGTTTCGTAGCAATGCATCTCACTATTCTCATGTATTTCCGTTTTCCGGAATCTTTCCCAGAATTATACCATATCAATGAACTTTTTGCTAAGCATAGAAAACATGTGCGTTTCCAAGAAATCTTTAATATATCTACGTAACCACCCGTCTTACATGGAATTTATGAAAAGATGGCAATTACCGGTATACTTTCAACTTCGGTACGTTATGAAATTACCTCATTGATAATCCACGATCCTCCCAAGTTTAATCTATGTCTTATTGATCATCACAGATTTAAAGAAATTTCGTCGCATATAGAAGATGTTTTAAATTCCGGATCAGAAATTCCAGTTGACGAGATGATTGATTCACAAGGTTGGCACCGAGTATTCAAAGATTGATGAAAAAAAAAAAAAAAAATGAAAAAGAGAAAGAAATTAGTTTTGAATTATCAATTTACCCTTCGTCGTTGTCATTATCCTAGACCCTAAACCTCTAATCCTTCCGGCTAGCAAGTCGATCTTTCTAGCGATAGAGCGTTGTTGGTCTGATGAAGTGTTTATCTATGGACTCACTCATAGATTTTGGAAATTGTCGTTGCAGGTAGCTGGTTTTTGTCGAGTAGAGAGTTTCCTCTGATTCACATCTCTAAAATAATTTTAATTTTTGACCAGCTAGTGCAGAGATACAAAAATTGGTTGATGTCCATATTGGCAGGTTTGATCACCGAAACAAATGGTCACGGAAACGACAGGGTAAATCATTGTGCTGAATAATATGTTACGCTAATGCATTTAGGAAAAAAAGGAATTCTTCTTCCCTTGGTTTCTTTGTGTCATAGTTATTGATGTGGTTCCAATTATTTAAAATAGTTATCCTCAAGCTCTAAACGGTCAACCGGTGCACCAGTGAGCAGAGTCGGAAGTCCCGCGCCAAACTCGACAAACGGAAATGCTTCCACTGAAGCTCAAGATGACCTATTGTTGAAGCGTTTGACTATCGTAGCACATGATGTCGAAAATATGAATATTAAGGTTTTGCTATAGATTTATTCGTGTATTTGCTTTCTGAAAATTTTATTTATCTAAATACACCTTCACCTTTAGATGATGGAATTTTATCACGAACACATTTCCATCAAATTACCAGATTCGGTGATCGACCTTCCCATCATAGAAGGTTTTACTTACTTACCACTCTCAACTTTTTCCTTATTATTAAAACCGATAAATCTCTTACTTTGATGTTCAACCTGATTTTATCAGAGAGCATTACCAGCGCGTTATCGTCACTGCAATCAGATCTACCCGATTTCACTCAAAAGGTTTCAGCAATTCTTACAAATCGGTGCGCGGACACTCTACGTCAACATATTCGCAGTATTATTACACAATATCGTCAGCCAAATACCAAGCCACCTATTGAGGCTTCCTATTTTGTCCCGCACATAATTAAGCCACTGGCAACCTTCTGTGACGTTAATAAATTAATTCTCAACGACAGCAGGCGTAATGAATGGTGTTACAACGTCGGAGATGCGGTATCATTGCGGTAATTTTTTAATCAAGTTTGACGTTACGCTTGTAGACGCCGGTCTTAAGATTGTTAAGATTGATCTCGAGCGTATCATTCCTCAATCATGATTAAGGTATTATAACATTGTACATGAGCTTCTGTCTACCTTGAAGAAAACGGAAGAAAGTTCAAAGATAATGAAAAGAAAAAAAGGGAAAGGTGCCAGAAGCCTTGCCTCGTCACTATTTTCAGGAAACGGCAGCAATGAAACTCTTACCTCTACAGATGATCCCACAACGTCAATGAGCGATGAAGATAAGATTAGACTACAAATTTTTTTGGACGTGAAGCAGTTTGGCGTAGAGGTTTGATTCTTTGTACACATTTACCTCATGTGTTTTATTCCGATTGAACTCATGCCCTATTGACCCCTTGGCTATCACCTTTTAGTTGACCAACATTGGTCTAAGCCTCGATAAAATCAACGGCTACAATGAGTTATATAAAGTAGTGGAACCTTATGGTGAGCTGAAATTTTGTTTTTACACCATAAACTTGTCTTCCTCAACGATGAAATTACTTACACATTTAATTTTCATAAATTAAAAGATATACAAAAAACATAGGACATGGGACGCATATTTATCGTTTGAAAAAAGAATCGAGCTACACAATAATAATCGAATATTTAACCTCTAAATTATAAACTATGCATCTCGTCTAATGCTTTCGGGGGAAAAATAGTTAATTTATCTGTATCTATATAATAGGAGATTAGAATGGGACCGAATAGACCAAACGACAAATTTCTGTACAATTATTTTGAATCAATGTGAGGTTCCAAACATTGTTTTTATTTAGACGATTTCATAAAAATTCATATACAGTACATATTATACAAAATCAAAGTGAGAATTATGACGTCTTGCGTGAAATTTAATTTGTTTAACTTATAAGTGCATAAATAATGCGCAAATACTTGGAGATTGATTTACAGTACAATACAGTGTGGAACAAAAATAAATGAACAAAAATTGACTTGATAAAATGTATTTAATTTCAGTTTTAATCAACATCAGAGATTTGTGATTCTTTTAAATGATCAGTCTATATGGTGATTGATAAGATTTACATATTAATCTTTAATTAATAATTCGGATAGTATAATATCTGATGGTGATCGTACTTGAGTATAATATTTGAATTACTTATCTTTCTTGATAATATTATTAATAATTTTCTATTTTATTATAAATTTGCAACACTCTGTTTAAATAGAATATAAGAAATTCCTATATTAATTTATATATTTTTGAAATATTTTTATATAATTATGTGTAAATCTATATGGTTATTGATTACAAGTATAATATGTTTTTAATAACTTTTTTATGAAATTTGTAATTACTTAATTAAATTTATTGAATAATAAGCTTGCTTGTTATATGTGAAAGAATGATATAATGGAAAAGATTGCAAGGAATCCAAAAAAAGGATAAGATAAAAAGACCTCTTAATCTCTCAGGTACTAAAATTATATAATTGAAAAGAAAAGCTCCAATACTAGAAAAAGAAAGATTAGAAAATAAAGACCTAAAAAATATTTTATTAAGAGGAATTAGATTTGGGATAAGATGATTAAGTTTTGAATAATATTAGAACTTAAAGAGTAATCTACAATAGTGACCTATAGACAATGATATTAAAAGTTAAAAGGGTTTTCACCTGAACTCCTAATGAAGTGATAAATCATTTCTAAAGTTACACTTAGAATAATAATTATAAAGACGAGTGAGCTAGTTAACATTTTTTAACTTTAGTGATTCATATTATATGTATAGTTTATAATTATTTAATAAAGCATATATAACTAGTCTGACAGAGAATTAAAAAAATTTTTAATTATTGAATTATATATTATAATTAAACTTTTATATATATTTAGTAATTTATTTACGGTTGCTTCCAAAAGTTTGAGTCCACTTACTATGTTTTTGTTATAAATTTTAACTTTGACAATTTTTAAATCA
>CAJVPT010007399.1:0-10096 GCA_910592055.1 Acaulospora colombiana
CGAATCCCTACAACCATTAAGAAGCTCATAATAGATCTTTTCAAAGAACTTTGTCTGATCGGAATAGAAGGTTGAAGACCTTAGTTTTTATTCAATAAAGCTTTTTCACTATCTGAAGAACTTAATGATAGATAGGAGTTAAATTTTTTTTTCATACCTATTGCTCGCCTTTCAATATTATAATTGTTTCCTGGAGATTGAACATACATGATTGGAAGGAACACTCTTTTTAAAACTTTTTTTCCTAAATTACCAATGATATATTGAGACATGTGAGTATAACCAATAGGAGCTTGTTTACATTCCCAAAATTGACATGTTTCATATCAATCAATCACCTTTGGTAAGAATTTGTATTATCAAAAATTCAGGATTAAACTGAGGTAGGCAAAATTCTCTAGAAAATCATAAAAGCAATAGCTTTAAAAGGTCTACAAGTGACTGGAAAGGGAAAAATAAACCCTTCTATTATCAAAAACTTTTATATACCTTTCACTTCAAAGGTTAAATAGGCCTTTAAGTACTTTACAGTCAGTTCTTCTTCCTTTGAGAACTTTCTTGCCATTAGTATCAAAGGTGTTACTTGACTTTTCTTGATCACTAGGAGTCAAGTTTTTAAGTGAAGAGGTTTGTAAACAATAAGAAAAGGATAGAAGTGATTCTTGAAGTTATACTTCAAGTTGTTTAAAAAAAGTATTGAGACTTTATTAACAAGGAAGTATAAAAACTTCTTGCAAACATCTTTTTTATGTGTGGTCAAAGGATCAACAGAAAGAGTTTTTTCAAAACTAATATATTTTTAGGTTTTATTAATATTAAAGCTTAGCAAAATAATTTAAAGATCTCCACTTAAAAATTTTCTATTATTTTAAAATTCTATATTATTTCTTTAATAAATAAATAATAACAAGACAGTCTAACTTGGTTAAAATATAAAAAAACTTTTTTACTGATTCTTTGACTGTATATAAAAAAAAGTTTGCAAGAAATTTTTATACTTTTTGACTAATAAAGTCTTCACACTTTTTTTAATATAAATTAAAGTTTGTCTTCAAGAGTTACTATTATTCTTTCTTACTTGTTTATAAACTCCTTTAAATATAAACTTGGGTTTCTGGTGGTCTAAATAGACTTAAGTATATATTTACTATACTAAAAGCAAGAAGATTATAAAAAATAAAAGAACTAACTAGTAAAGTGTTATCTTTTAGAACTGAAAGTAATATGGAGATAGAGATTTTTTAGATAAGGAAAGACTTATTATTTACCTTCTTACATATTGTTTCTTGCACTCTTAGAGTGTCTATAGTTATTTACAATTTTTTGAAAAATTTTGCTTGCACTAACTTGATCCTGAATTTTTAATAGTACAACATTACCTGGTTTCTGATTGATTGATATGAAATATATTGATAGCAAAATATAAACAAGGTTTTATTGATTATATTTATATGTTCTGATAATGTTATTGATAAAGAAAGAGAATCTATTGATATAAAATTTTTTATTTCTTCAAATTAAGTATAATCAAAGCAAAGAAATTATGAGATCATTAGAATAGGTATTAAATTTCCTAGGTGATAAAAAGATGATTATTTGTTCAAATTGAGGTCTTTAACTTCCTATTATCCTTATTAGGCAAAGTACATAAAGAAGATTATTTTTTTATCCCAGTTAGGCAATAAAATTAAAAAGCAGAAGACTATAAGTTACTAACCTTCTCTAGAATTGAGAATGCATTTCTTTAGATATTATATAATGATATTATAATTACCAAGAATTCACATTATTCTATGATACCTTCTTATAATTGTAAGGTAAAAAGATTGTTAGAAAATTCAACTTTTTGAATAATAGAAGATACTTATTAATAAAAATTTTTTAATTAGGTGTGACTACTGAAAAATATCCAAAGTTACATAATATAACTGAAAGGTTATATAAGAACCTGAGTCTATTATAAGCTATTAAAGTCTATATAGATGAATACAAAATCAATATTGAATGAAAGGAAGCGATGAGCAAGACATTGGATTTGAGTAGATGATAAGTACCTTAGAAAATCATAAGAAAATAATCAAAATTATGAATAAATAAGTTTTTCAGATAGTTAAAAAGAAAAAGAATATTCCAGAAAAGTTGATTCCTAATAAGAGAAGATTTTTAATAGAAATTCTTTGAAGGATAAGGCACACTTTTATTTTTCTTTTATTTTTTTCTCTTTATATATATATACTTATATATTCTTAAATATTTTTTTTCTTTATTTTTCCTTTTTCTTATTGTAATTTCTTGAAGGATAATAAATAATAATAATTTACTGACAATGATAGATAAGTTAGAAGAATATTTACTTAAAACTTATTCAGAAGTGAAATATTGTTTCTAAGATCACACTTAAAGGCATAAGCTTATTTGAGAATTGAAAGTTTTTGATAAGTAAGTCAGTATAAGATTTAGTTTAGCTATAATATCATTGCCTAATGTATCTCTATCAGTTTTTTTAAAGATTAATAAACATACTATACTGAACTAACCATAGGTTTTATAAAAAAAAAAACAAGTCAGTTTAACTTTTTTAAAAAAAATTTTTTATTAATAAAAATAATAATACTTTTTTTATTAAATTATAAAAGATCAATTATTTATATAAAAAAATATAATTAAAAAAAATGTTATAAATAATTTTTAAAATATTTTTTAAAATTGATTTAAAAAAAATAGTAGAGCTTTATTATTACTAAAATATAAAATATTTTATAAATGGTTTTTTATATATTATTAAAAAATTAGTAAAAAAAATAGATAATTAATATATTTATACAATTTTATATTTAAAAAATTTATAAAATATCAAATTGTTTTTAAATTTAAACTTAAAGATTTAAACTTAAATAAGTTTACTAATAAAAAGTTTTAATCTAATTTAGATATATATTAATATTTAAATATATTTTGTATTAAGTAATTAATTGATACAATAAATATTTACTATTAATTTGATTCAATAAATTATAATAAAAAATATTTTAATTAATTTTAATTTTAATTTTTTTTATTATAGTAATTAAAAATTAACAATTAATTTTTTAAAATAATTATTTATAATAAATAATAAAGATTAAATTTAATTATTTTAAAAAAATTAATCTTATTTTAAAATTATTTTTAAAAATATAATATTTATTATATTATTAATAATTAAACTATTTTATAAATTTTTATAAAAGTTGCTATACTTATTATTATTAATTTGAATTTTTTAAAAAAGTAAAATTATATATTGATTTTAATTATTTGTAATTTTATTTATTAATTATAATTGTTTACTATTATTTAATATCTTTTATTAATATGTAGCATTTGATTAATAAAAATATATTCTTTTAATTATTAGTATTTTTAATATAGTTTTACAAAAAAAAAATAAATATAATTATAGTTAAGAATGGATCTTTAAAGTATTTAATATATAAAATTTTACAAATCACTTATATGTATTTTTTTTGAGTAACAAAATTTATAGCTTTTTGTTTTAGTATAAACAAAATTCGAAATATTATAAATCAAAGGTTTTGATAATAGAAAACTATTTTAAATAGTTTTTTTATAGTAATTTATTTAAAATTTTAATATTTAATAGTAAGAAATATTTAACTTTTGTCTTTACTTTCTTCTTTAAAGACCTATAGTATATATATATATATATATATATATATAATATATTATTATTTTTTTTAAAAAAATTCTTTTTGTTAATCTTTTAAACACATATAAAAAGATATTTACAAGAAATTTTTTCATTTCCTTGCTAAGAAGGTTTTAATACTTTTTTTAAAACAATTTAAAATATAATTTTAAGAGTTGTTTTTATTTTTATTTTATTATTTACAAATATTTTTATTTAAAACCTTGATTTTTAATAATCAATAAAAGTCAAATAATATTTTTGATATCAATAACAAAAAAATTTTCAATAAAAAAAAACTGATTATAAAGTATTTGAAAACCTTTTCAATTTTTAAAATAAAAAATTATAAAAATTTTATTATAATAAAAAGACTTATTTTTTTTGATTTTAACTTTTTGATTTTTTTAAAGTTTTATTTTTACAATTTTTTAAAGAATTTTACTTTTTTCAATTTAATCTTGAATTTTGAATAATACAGATTCTCATAAAAAATAATTAACTAACATAAAACATATTAATTTTTAAAATATAAACAAGCTTTTATCAATTATACTTATATATTCTGATGATGTCATTAATAATTGAAAAGAATGTTTCAAAAATATTTTAAAAAAACATCTATGATATTAAAAGATCAAAAGATAAATAATGTGGATTGCAAATCTTTGTTTTTTTTTTAAGTTTTTCAAATAATGATAAAGTTTTAATAGATAAAGGTTAAGATCTAAATGTTTTTCTTAAGATATTCCAATTAAATACTTACTTAAATAAAGAATCAATTGAATGAATTTATTTAATATTACAGGTAATAACAAAAAAAAAAGTTTTTTTTTATAGTTCAAGTGAAACAAGAAGATTATTTTAATCTAATAAAATTTTTTTAAAAGAAAAATTACTTTCTTTCTAAACTTTTTTGATGAGATCTTGAATTATCTCCTTTTTTATTCATTTTATCTTTGCCTCTTAACTTAACAATTTATGGTTTTCAGGCAACCTATAGTAACAAATTGTTAACATGAATCTAATAGCTAGAGGTTTATATCAATTTTTTAAAAGAATGAAATATTGTTTCTTAGACCTAATTTAGAGTATTTCGATGCAATGAGTTAATTGTTATATGAAAAATCTGTAATATCATAGATAATTACGTAAACTTCTCAATAAAGATTAAGCCATGTGGCATAGTTACGGATTAAAAAAAAAAAAAAAGTAAACGAAATATATACAGTATATCCTGATAGTTTAATGATATAAATTAGAATTAAAATATATAAACACCTATAGTGGTTTTCGATCCGGCTGTTTTCTTTTATGTGAACTTTGTATTGATTATCCATATATTATATTATATTTTTTTTTTTAAAAAAAAAAAATTTTTTTCGGTTGCGAAAAATTTTTTCACTGGTACTATGCTGGTCATTTTACAATAAATTATAACCATTGTCACGTGATATAGTTTAATAATCGCACGTGATAAAACAATTTTGGTGTTGGAAGCAAAAGAAATTATTCTAATTCAATTATCAGCATTAATTTCTGAAAGTATAATTACTTAACCATGAGAGATCAAAATTCTTTACAAACCCAATATTATATATAAAAATTCCTAATTTGAAGTTATCGGTCAAATATCCTATTAGAGATAATATCCTTGTACAATTCTAAATTTGAATAAGGTCCTGAATTTTGGATTTGCGTGTAAAAATACCAATTCAGTGGATACAATGGTCTTCCCTCGATTTTAATGGAGAAATATACCGCCAAAACAATGCGGCATCGATCTTTTAATTCTTTGTAAAGGATTAATTGTGATTCACATTTGAATAATGATATTTTAATATTCGGACTACTTTGTAGCAACGATACGAAAGCCCTATCACCCCAAGATATCCTTCTCTACCATCTCTACCATAACCTGCAATTCATATGGTAATTTATTAATTTCCATTTTTTGAAATTTGAACGCGAGATCAATTTTTTAGATTAGCAATTTAATATTACTATATGGTTAAATATAATAAGGTTAATTATTCCTACTAGGGAATACCATACGGATGTACTGTACAATTTCATGGGACGGCATCACAACAAACAATCCAATTTGATCATTCCTGTTATGCATCCTGTTTCCCCAGAACCAGTATAAATCATGTGATGACGATAGGGACGAGTTTTAGTGTGCAACAAATATACGAGTTTATGGCGTGGAATTACATAATAACTGACCGAATCAGCCCTTCAATTATCTAAGCTACAAAAAAAAAAAAAAGAAAGGAGAGGAAAAACGAGAAAAGAAGAATTTAAAAATACAAACTTACACATGAGCGATTGATAATTTCGATTGAATGGCAAAATTGAAAATTATTTTATTTTATTGGTCCGAAAACTTTTTGTAAATGCTTGACAGTAAGCTAATTGTAAATATTTGGGTTGACGTTCCAGGATTAGAGTAAACAGAATTCGATTTAGAAGACTTTATTGTGCAATTGTTGGTGCAAAGTCATTAATCATGTATAACCCTGCAGAAAATGCTCAGCGTGGTCTGATGAAGTGACGTTGGCGATCTTTCCAAATAAAGAAAGTCCTTAATCAAAATGGTTTCCGAATTTGTCATAATTATTTGATTATCATCGGGTCTGCATATGGTAGTTTGAATTTTTGCATAAATACTCACCCATTAAACAGACCAGCTCCAGATTTTCAACGATAAATAAAGTTAAGATAAAAAAAGTTATGGAAAATACTAAATTGACAACAAAATCCACTTCACGAGCTTGCGTCTTCATCGATTCGAGCAATCCTAATTCACCAAATCAAGTCATGAATATGTTTACAAAACCCTTCATCAAGCTTGCTTTTCCACCAGTAATTAACATCAGAGATTTAATGACAAAACACCCTGATAGTCGGGCCTCCGCTCGTGGTCCAAATGCTTTTATCATCTACCGGAAAATTTTTGTCGAGACAGCGAGAGCAGATGGATATCAACTTCCGATGACCGTCGTCTCTTCAATGGCTTCTCAATCATGGGAGCAAGAAAGCGAATTTGTTAAAGCCGAATACAAAAGGCTTGCCAAAGAAGCAAACGATATTCGTAATGAATCTTCACCTAAATCACCGCGTCGTCCAAAGAGAGAACGATGGAACATTGTTTCTTTTCAGAAACCTTCCCCAGTCAAAACAAAATCTACTCTTAGAAGGCCTTCTTCAGAGAGCGTAGAACTCTCAAAAGAATCTTTAGTGGTCGAACATATAACACCTCAAAAAGTGACATCTTCTACACAAACAACTTGTGAAAACAATGCCAGCACAGAATTCAAAACCAATAATACCGATCATGAAATACCTACTATAGATCAACTTTATGATTTGTTTGTTGAAAACGATGGCGATTCGGTCGGTTGTGAATTACCATCCCCAAATTTTTCTATTTCTGATACATCAAGCTCCTCCCCCATAAGCGAACAAGTTGAGCTCAATTCCGTAGATGAGTCTTTAAATAACCTGGTGATACCTCATGATGCGCAAAAATTAGAAGAATTGCAGTTCCACATGCATTCAAACGATAGCTTAACAAGAATGGGAGAATACGACTCAACAAGTGTTTATTTGAACATTGACCTGTCATATGAATCAACGTGGAGAAAGATGTTTAATGATTCATCAATAACTGGAGAAGACATCACATCGGACGACTCGTTCTTCAGTACGTTGGCAGGCACGAGAGAATTTGAATACCAAGGTTACATGTCGCCGCTCTCATCTCCGGAGACCGGAAATTCGAACTGTTCTGATTCAGAAGAATCAACAATCTCTACCGACTTAAGAAGCATGACACAATTTTCAAATGTTCTAGGAATTTCATATCCTTCTCCTGAAACAAACTATAATAATTCTTTTTATTTTTAGCAAACTTTGTTACTTTATGCATTATAATATTAATATGCAAAAAAAAAAAAAAAAAAAGAGAGATTAGACAACTTATGGCACGTTGTAATTTACTTTTATTTTCTATATATGTTATTTAATAGTCACATTTACATTATGTTCTGTGTAAAATTAGATGATCGAGGTTTTGTATATAATAAACGAACGCATCCTAATGTTGCAAAAGCCTCATCTTTCGCGAAACATGAACATTCATGAGTTGGGAAACTGCTGATTGGCGCGGATAACGAACGTGTAATTTGAAATTATTGCTGTTATGTAGCTTAAACAACGATAGATAATATTCTTTGGCTTAAGGAGACGAATAAGAATGTTAATTCTTATCACCGATGTTCTGAAAACAGAAGGGAAAAACCTTCACGAGGTTACACACCATTGAGAACAATGTGATATTATATACCTTATGTCGTACTTATTGGAAAAAAATTTTTTTTTTTACTAAAATCCACGAATACCAATATGATTTTTCGGGTTGTGTTGCCCGAAATTTGGTTGTACTTATTCCCATACGTCGCGGACGCCGTTTTTAAACTTCATGTTACCAAAAAATTGTGAAAAGGCATATTAAAATGGAATTGTTACAACATTAGTAATATGCATGCATTACTGATCTGTTGATCCATGAACATATATGCATAGTAAATAGATCATCTGGGGAAAGTAGATCAAGACCCGGCCCTAAAGATGAGACCTATTTATAACACCCCCCACTGGTATTTTTAAACGTTGCCTGCATCGATAACTGTATCAACTACAAATACGGTCCAATTATTTGTGGTTGACTACTAGCACATATTG
Organism: Acaulospora colombiana; assembly: GCA_910592055.1. Lineage (NCBI taxonomy): Eukaryota > Fungi > Glomeromycota > Glomeromycetes > Diversisporales > Acaulosporaceae > Acaulospora > Acaulospora colombiana. The sequence continues at coordinate 8,438 of CAJVPT010007399.1, forward strand.
ACGAGCAAATATCCCCCCCTCAGAAGGCAACAAAAATGCTAGGATAATTTTTGCTCTGATCACATGACCAATTATCATCTTAAAATTTCGTGTAGTAAGAATTCACGGAAATAATAATGAGACACGCACAAAAGCATGATCATATGAGTTTAAATTGGATCGGAATGTGGATATTTGTTTTATGTAAACACGAAATTTTAGTCACAATACTTTCTGTGGAGCCTTCAAAGAAAATAAAAGAAGAGGAAGAAAGAAGAAGAAAAAGAAAAAAAAGAGTATTCTCACAATTAATTTAATGTTTCTTTTCAAAGATTATTTCTCCAAAAGTTTCTATACTGTCTTATTACCGATCTGGAAACATTTTAGGAGCGAGATTTCAAGGATAGAATAGTAATAATTGACTTGACTCAGCTAACTTTTTAGCTGGCCTATAATCAAATGCAAATAAATAAGCATCGTTTATTGGAACTTAAGGTTACAGTCGAAGTATTAAGTGTAATAATTATATTGCCGACATTCATCAAACTTATACTAATATATTTGAGTTTTTTTTTTTTTTTTTTTTTTTTTAGAATGAATATAAATTTAATATTCATTAATTTTCACAAAGTTCCTGATTTAATAATAGCTCCCAATAATTTCAATTATGAATTTAAAAATCTATTATAAATAGCAACGATATATCATATTTTGCAACAAATTTAGTTCTGTAAGATTTTTTTGGAATATGAGGAATCGCTTTTGAAATATCAGGTTTACAACATGACCTTGTATTAAACTCAGGTGGAGTTTAGGTAATAAAATTAGGTCGAGAGTTTTTCTTCAAGTAATGACAAAGAACATGCGTTATCATTTAATATCCGTGTTACTTTCCATGAAGATTATTTATTATACAAATCGAGAATATCCGACGAATGAAATTCTAGTATCATTTTCCGCATATATTTGTTTGAAATCAACAGTATAGTAACGCAATTAAGTTACATTATATTCCACATTACACTTCCATTGTTTCCCCTACATAATTTACACTGCGACGTGGTACCATAAGGTTGATATGATTATTTTGGTTAATATTGTTGCGGAAGCGGTCAAGCAATAGGAATGTTGTATATGGGTAATTTTTCGAAGGCGGACAGAGATTTATAATTGTACTCCGAGAATTTATACAGTATGTGATATTAAAAATAGGACCAAAAAATCGTTTATAACATTTTTTGTCGTTTTTAAAATTAATTATCCATATAATTTTTTGGTCCCTATTTTTCAAATATACCCGAACAATATAAATTTTAGAATCGCAATTCTATAATCAGAAGATTTTCTGCTCCATGATAATATGTATTACCGAAGATATAAACGATATGTCGAATAATTATAAAATACAATATATTGGCATTATTAAATAATGATATTTGTGTGTAATAGTTATGCATTATTCACCGATTTAAATGATATAGAACGAAAAAAGGCTCAAAAGGGTTTAATTGTTTGCAATCCGATAATTAAATAAAGTAAGATGAAATTAATGAAACAATACAATAAAAACGTAAGAAATAAATTTCTTTGAAATATTTTAATAATTATTTAATAATTATTGTCAAAAAATTTTATAATAAACCTTTCTCAAAATTGGTTAAGTATCTATCGTTGAATAAA
>CAJVPT010007400.1:0-10094 GCA_910592055.1 Acaulospora colombiana
TTTTTTTTTTTTAATAACTGGCTCATCCTTGTTTTATTTGCGAGAAAGATTCATTGTATACATGTTATTATGCATTTACAACTTTATGTCTTTCAAAAATACAAATTCAACTATCTAAAGATGGATTTATCCTTCTTACCGATCAGCTTGTTGCCACCTAATGCGGGGCCTAACATGCCAAGGATGGCTAATTAGTGTTGAAATTAGAAGAGAAAGAAAAGAAAAAAATTGTGAAATGGTTTGTGATTCCTTTAAATGACCAATCTATGTAGTGATTAACCAGATCTATGTATTGGTCTTTAATTAGTAGTTTAGATAATATGGCATCTGGTAGTGGTTGTACTTGAGTATGGCTTTTAGAATATTTGTCTTTTTTGGTGATGTTGTTTTTCGTTTCCCATTTTACAGTGTGTTTACATTGCTTCTTCCATATATAGTGTAGGAATTCCTATATTGATTCATACACTTTTGAAGTATAGGTTGTGAAGTTGTATGTGAGTCAGTGTAATTGTTGATTGCCAGGGTGATGTTCTTTCTGATGATGCCTTTGATAAGGTCTAAGATCACTTGTTCAGATTTGTTAAAGGATATGTTTCTTATTATATGGTGGAGAGGAAGAGTAGTAACAGATGCTTTGCAGTCTTTCATATTAAGTGTGAAGATACTTGTTAATTTTCACCTGTGTGCTTCTCATGTTGTGGTACATAAGAAGGCATGAGAAGTTGTTTCTATATATGTATGGTTTGCATTGGTTAAGTTTGGTCATGGTGGGTAGTTCATTATTCCAAAGGTTGATTGCAAATTTTTGAGTGATGTGGTTGATTGTAGATGTGTTTCCATGATTGATGTTACTGGGGTTGAGGCAATTGAAGATGTTTTGCCAGTCTATTATTTTGTTTTTTCCCATATTGATCCATGTTTTATTCCTTCTGAGGAGTCTCTATTCTATACCCTTTATTAATTGTATTTTTCACAGATTATACATATTAATATGATTTGTATACATTTGATTTATATGATAGATGTAAACTATGTAAGCTATTTACGTTAAGTAAGTTACTATCTACATATAATATACAAAAACAACTCATACTGTACTAAGGTATATGATAAATGTACATTCTCTTAATTTTTCCTGGAACAATTTTTAAAAGTAATCCAGTTATCAAACCATTGTATATACTCTAACCTGTACTATAGATTTTAAGTACTTCAGTGTGGTGCGCAAATTACTTCTCCCACCAAGGTCTCCCAATAAAAAGCATTACCCATATTTGCGCATGCTGATCAGCATCCTACCGGTTTAATATTTACTTTTTTAGTCAAAACAGGGGCCCCAATCCCAATCAGGGGTTGTTTCTCTTAAGAGGTTACGGTATCAGTTTTTGAATACAGGGTCATGTACTTGTGAATCTAGATCATCTCGAATCAGGTTATTGAGCTGAGCCGTGGTAGGTCTCAATGTTGTTTGAAACCTGTCTCTCATGGTTAAACCAAAAGAACTATTGGATGGCTCAAAGTCATTGACATCAAATTTATCTTTAACGATAGTAATTTGGTAGTTGCCAGGTTGATTACTATCATGCTCAATTAGCTTTTGGACATCCCTTTCAATTGGATAAGCCAAATGATTGGCCAAAATGTTGCATCTGGTTTCTTGAGTACCTTCCGGTGCTGCTTCGTATTGTGAAGGAGGAGGCTCGAGAGTGGTTACTTTACGCTTCACTTTTTTCCGTGAAGTTTCAGCTGTTTCAACCTCCATAGTTGTTTGTGTTGTGTCTTATTTGTATATTCTGTTGTAGTGTTTCTTCCTGGCGGTATGGCTGGTAAAGTCGAGACCGCACTCTGAACACTTGCATGGTTTAAGCTGCGGAGTTTGTTTTCTTGTAGTTTGCTTGTCAGTAGGCATACCAGGTTTTTTGCCACCCTATTGTTTACCTTTTCTAGGTCGACATTTTCTTTTCTTGTTAGAAGAGCCTGGTGCAGTTTGCGTGGCAAGAACTTGTCATTTAGAGTTGCTAAAACAGACCGAAGAAGCTTGACCTATCCCCTTGGAAAAAAGCTTCTTTACTTGAAATAACTGTTCAGTTGGTCCCATGTACTTAAATATAGCACCATATAGAAAGCTTATTTCCACTGAGATATTTACCATCGTTGTGGTTTGGATGTAAACAAAAAATAAAAACAACGTTCTCCCTTTCTTCCAAAAATTTCCTAGTAAGAAAATTTTTACGAATTTTGATAGGAGTGGGAAAGAGTTTTTTTTTGGGGGGGTTTTTTCAAGTGATCAGTTATGTAAGAGAATCTATTTGCAGTATTGGGTTATTTGCATTAGAAGAATAGTTGAATAAAACTTTGGTTTGTTTCTTTGTTTCTCATAGAATTTGGGCATATGTTTTGTTGCAGCCTTAGGATTGCTTATCTGAATTGGTTCCATTGACTATCTATGTTAGGAAGGTGTTGTTCCAACTCATTTTTGATTTTTGTTAATAGTGAGTCGACTTCAGTTTTGAAAGCCTTCCATTGATGTTGTGTAGTGTATTCCTATAGGTATCTTGTATTTCTATTAGAATTTCAAAGTCACTTGTTTTTGGTCTCGATCTGCCAGCTCTTTATACATGTTAGCTGTATGTTGTGATCTATTATATTGTATATGTTGTCTAAGATAAATGCATCTAAAGTGTACTATGTTGAATGGGAGCTGGTTCAAATCATATCAATTCTGCTTACTAATAGTTATTTATATATTTGAGAGGGGCGTGTCATGTGTATTCTCTACTATATGGGTTATGATATCTGTATAAGTTAATCATATCTAGTTCTTGAAGTTTTTGACAAAGCTTATTTATTTGATCTTTGTATATTTTTTTGTTAACACTTATTCTATTAGGCTTAAAGGATGTGCAATAGTTGAAATCATCATTGACTATAATATGCCAGTTGTTATGATTGTGTTGTTTGATCTTTTTTATAATTTATTGTTATATTTCATTATTTAGTTTCCCCATTGCAGCTAATAGACTGGTTCCTATAATTCTGCAATATATCTTGTTTAGAAGTATCAGATTGATGCAAATAGCTAAGGATTGATATTTTTGAACTTCAATTATTTGATCAAATAGAGACTTCTTTATAACAACCTCAACTTCTGCTCTGATGGATCTATCTCCTGTCCATTACATTGAGTATTTGGATATTTTTCATGTTATGGTGTCTTGGTCTATACCATTTGTCTCTATTGAGATGATAATGTAGCACTTGTTGATTAGCTATATCATAAACCAAGTTTCTCTTTTAAGTTGGTTATTGAGTCCTTTGCAGTTAAGTGTAGCCACAGTTAAATATGGGCTGGTATTATTTGTTTTCTTTGTTTGTTCTTGTTATATACTAATGTTGTTGAGTATATTGTATATGTATATTGGATTATTGTAGTAGTCTTGTAAAGGGTGTGAATTATTATTGTTATTGTTTAAAATTGTCTCATTTGTTGGAATAGTACTGATTTTATGATTATTAGTAATAATTTTACTTTGTAAAAGTGTTTGTTTTATTAATGGAATATTGTTATTAAGGTGTTATTAGTAGTGTTACCCATAATCTATCGATAGGTTGTAGATAGGATTCTGTTCCCTAGAATTATGTTCATAATTGTTGATACTAGTATATTCATTGTCCTATCTATGTTGCCAATGGAGTATGTAATTAGGCTTGTATTTTAATACAGTTTCTTGATTGTATTCCTTATATATCTTGTAGTTTGTCATAATAGTATGATTCCAGATTGTTGATCCTCTTATCCAAATTCTGAATTGTCTCCTTTATTGAGCATAACTCTTTATAGATATATACTAATATATCTGCTATGTCCTGAATAGTGTCTTGTTAATTATTTGATTGCTGATAATAGAAGTTTATATTCTTTACTACAGAGACATAAGATCTTAGAATGCTTGTGATTTTCTTTATTAGTAGTTGTGCCATCCTTCTGATAGTATAATTTTACCAGTCTGAAACATTGATTTAGTTTTTCAAATTTGTTAATCTCTTCTCTATTGTATTTAGTCCATTGTTCTCTTCTCTCTTCAATATTGCATTGTGTTACTAAGTAATATGGACTGTCATAAATGGAGCAGAGCTTGATGTTTATTGGTTTGCATTTCGCACTGTTTCATCCAGGGTGAATGTTTTATTCAAGATGGAATTTTTTGTCTAATGCTAATTGAAGATCAGTCTCATTTTTAAAACTGAAAAATGCATATTTTCGAGGTTTGTATAATAAGAAGCATAGTATGTAGCATATTTGGTCTTTATTTCTAGGCAAATTATTTGGAGGTCAAATATATTTATATTCAGTGAGAGGTTCATGAGCTTGAGAGAGTATGTTTTTAATTCTTTATTTGTTCAAGTTCTATTCTATATTGAAAATTCTTGTTGAGTTTGCTTTAATTGATATGCACTAATTTTTCAGAAGTTCAAGCTTGTTTTTCTTATTGGTGAAAATGATTGTTGCTAATTGCCATATTTGTCTTATGATCATTTTGATATTGTTGATTTGTTTGAATTTAGATAAAGTTTGTTGTATATCAATAAACTTTGTACTCATTGGGATATTCCACACCTTGATACTGCATTTCTTATTAAGTTTGTATATAGTTTTTTCTATGTGCAATAAACTAAGATTGTCTGTATTTGATAAAATTAGATTATTTGTATCGTCTGCTGCATATTGATCTTTGAGAATAGTGATAATGTAATCTTCATTGTTATAGTGTTTGTTTTGGATGAGAAGGAGGCCTTTAAAAGAGTTGAGAGCTTTTATGAGATAAGAAATCTTCTTGTGAGTTGTTATGCCAGGGATAGGGGAGTCTTTAATTCTGAGCTTGACCCACTCATATTTATATTTGAGTCTAGGATCGAAAGGTGACTTGGGTTATAGTCTTGAGTCAACTGCCTGTATTAATTGCTTTTCATTCTTCTGTTTGCTATTTCCGGTTATCTGCCAGTCTTCTTTTTTCTTAATAGTCCTTCATTGGTGTCCATGTCTATATTCAAGTCATCTATTCTCACTAAGTGTTGTTACTGCGCTGCTTCTCTACCCGTTGTGTATTCTAAGGTTGCTATTACTTGATATTGTTCTCATTCCACTTGCTCATTTCAGGAACTGGTGTTGCTATTGTTGCTTTCACTAATATCTGTTGCTATCTTGTTGCTAGTGATTTGGTTTGGTTTAGTAGCAAGTGTAGTTTCGAGGAGAGATTGTTGTTTTTGAGTAATATTTTTCTTCTGGACTAAAACTGTGTGTTTTTTTTCAGGCATTTATTCTTTGTTTCTTTTAATAGAAGTGGCCTTGTTTTTGGATATTTTGTCTAAATTGTAGTTAGGCCTGCTATTTGCATATTGAGTGGATCATAGTCGATTCTCCATAGGAGAGGTGAAATAGTGTCTCCTTAATCTATGCCATCCTCTACTGTGTATTGGGGTTAGGGTCCAAAGGGTGTGAGTACATGGTTTTGTCAGTTGTCACAAATGTTTGTAATTATTTGAGTATTTTGTTTGGGCATTTAATTCTTTTGAGAGCTTCTTTGAGTCTGGAGATGTTTATGGAGTCGAATGCTTTGGCCATATCCAGACTCAGGATTCAAGCTTGTTTATGAGTTTGTCTTGCATCATCTTGAATTGCTTGAAGGATATGTATTGGTTCTTGAGTGCTAGATCCTGGTAGTGCTGCCCAGTTGTGTGTCGAAAGGATTTGGTACAATTGGAGCATCTTGGCTAGTCTGTTGGTTAGAATTTTAGTGAAGACTTTTCTGGTTGTTTCGAGTAGTGTAATTGATCTTGTGACATTGATATTATTTTCCCAAGGCTTTGGTTTGGGGATAGGATAGATGCTGCCTTTTTTCCATTCCATTGGGACTCTTCCTTGTTAAAGGATATTATTAAAGAGGTCTGTGATGAAGGTGAGTGATTCGCTTAAGAGTTTTTTGAGGGCTATATATGGGATGCCTGTAGAACCAAGTGTTGATTTTGAGGAGCAGCATTTGATAGTGTCTTGTATTTTCCTTGTTGTTATGGATGCTGTTACACTGGTGTACCTTTCTTCATTTATGTGTGTAAGTGGATTGTAAATGTTCTCCCATCTTGTACCTTTAATTTCGATAGTGCTGCGCTTACTTGTCTATTTTTTGAAGTGTGCACTAACCTGTATTTTGATCTCTTTTGGGTCTGTGGTGATTGTCTCTTCGGGATCACTTGAGATGATTTTGTCAAGTATGATGTGTTTTTTGGGGTTATCCAGAGGTTTCTGGTCATTTGTTTTTTGTTGGTATTGAAGTATGTTTGTCTTCTGAGGAGTCTTTCATTAATTGTATCCATTTGTTGATTTTTGCAATTCTTGTTGAAGATTTGTTTGTGGGTGGTTCTCATTGTTTTGAGATCTTGGGTCCATTGAAGAATATTTGTTGGGTTGAGGGGTCGTGTAATTGGATTAATTGTAATATTATATCGGATATAGAGCTTCTTGAGAATGGTATCTATTTTTGTTTCGATGGTATCTGTGAAAGAGTCATTTTCTATTAGTTGTTTGCCTAGGAAGTAAAGTTTGGAGAGTTTCCGTAATATATATGTTAATGGTTTGGGAGGTTTTGGAGCATGTTTTGATTCTTTATATTTTTTTATGTGAAGTGCTGCACTTTGGAGGGTTGCGTCTCTTAGTAGATTCCATTTTCTTTCTATAGTGTCTTCTGTTGAGGTTGTGGCTGGCCAGAATAATTGTAATCTTGAATATATGTGTTCATCAAAGTCTTTCCATTTATCTGGTGTCATATCTTCCAATCTGAATCTATTGTTGGGCTGTACTCTAATTCTGTTGACGTGAGGGGGGTCTAGGTTCCAATGTTGAAGATTGCAAGAAGTTCATCGTGATCTATTTCCAAGAGTTCTTTGTCAAGTGTTTGGATATTAGCATTGGTTAGGAGCCACAGTGGTAATCTTGTGATCCAAATTTGGTCTATTCTGCTAGTAGTTCCTTCAGAATTGCTCCAAGTATGTTGAGTACTGTAGAAGTGTAGGTTTCTGAAAGTGTCTATAAACTGGTTGTTTGTAAGCCATTGAACTAGTTTCCCTGTTGGAGAGTATTGGTTTCTTTTAGGAGTGTTGGAATTTGGCATATCGATACTGGGGTTGGGAACAGAGTTGAAGTCTCCTAAGATTATAATGTGACTGTTCATAATTTTTGCCTCATTGATAAGTCTGTGAATTTCTTGAGTACACTCTTGATTGTTTTCATGTGATTGGGAATGCAGATAGATGACGATTATTCTGAGTTTGCATTTGAACCTGAAAAGAAGATCTACTGTGATGATTCTATCCTTCCATGTTTGTTTTTTGAAGATGTGTTTTGCGAGGTTTTTTTCTATAAGTAGTGCCACACCAAATCCTTTGGTTTGGTTGCTTTGATCACTCCACATGATATGGTAGTTGTTGAGTTGGATGAAGGTTCCTTCTTTGCTACTGATATTTGTTTCTGTGAAAGTGAGAATAGTTGGCCTGTGTTTGTTGACCCACTCTGTTCATAATTGTAGTTTTCTTGGATTTGATTTGAGGCCCCTGACATTTGTGGTAAGGATTTTCCAGTTGTGCTCTAAGCTTGGAGGATTTGGATTATGATCGGATTGTTGTTTTTGTTGAATGTGTATTGTGTTTATTAATTTGATGGGTTCTAAGGTTGGTGTTTTGTCACTTTTGTCAATTGTGCTGTTTGTGGTTGAGTGTGTAGGTGTTCCTGAGATTTGGTTTAAAGAAAGGTCATTGGGAGTTGTGGTTGTATTGTACGATTCGTTTTCTGATTCTTTTTGATTGCTATTACTTTGTGTCGTACCCATTTTTAATCTTGTGATGGGGAGTGTATTGCGGTAAGAGTTTTGGTGACTGCATCGAAGGCTGCGACGATTTGGTTCATGCTATTTTGCATGTCATTCAATGATGAGAAGAGTTGTGTTTGATGGTCTCTGATTTTTCAACACTATTGTCTGATGATTGAAGGGTTGATTGTGATTAAGGTTGGAGAAAGGTGCTGCTTGTTGAGTTGCTAGGTATGTTGCTGTCCATTATTTTATAGTATTCTTCATTGTAGAGTTTCAGTTTAGTGATGCGTTCATCGATTTCTGTGAGTTGCATTCTTATTGTTTGAATTTCCTGACAGATTTCTCTGAGTAGTCCAGAGATTTCTATAAGTGATTGTGGATCTCTCTGTGGGCTTGAGGAGTTGTTGCAGACTGCACTGGCATATGAGCCAGCTCTGGTATTTCTCTAGAGTTTGGGTTTACTGTAGTTACAGATTGTGTTGTTTTTGCCAGTCGAAATTTATTGTAAAGGGTTCCGAATTTGGAGGCTTGTTCCCTGTTATAATCATTCCATTGTTGTTGTTTAGCTTTGATTAGGCAGTCAATAGCTAGATGCGAGGTTGAGTTGCAGATTGCGTATAATTTGACAGAAATTGGAGCAAAAGAGAGCTCTGTTTCCCTCATGGTGTATTTGTGTTTTACTGCTTCCAAGAGATCTTCTTGTGTGTCAAAGCTAATGACTGCGAATCTCTTGGACCTATATGCTGTTGCTGCAGACCTTGGGATGTAGCATGTGAATTCTTTGCATTGTGTGAGGATATGTTTGAGATCCCATGCTGAGGTGTTTGAAGAAAGGTTGGTAAGTTTAACAGCTATTTCATGTCTTTGTTTTATTTGTGCGAGTGACCACTCTGCACTATTAATTCTGACTGAGTCTCCTTTGATGAGTATTTTTCTGAGATCCACTAATTTATCTCTAGTGGCCTTGTCTCCGAAGGTAATAGTGGTGCATTGCCAGAGATTTTGGATTTTCATGGTAATACCCTGGACTTCTCCATATTTGATGAAGACTTGTTTAACTTCGATGAATTTTATGTTTAGGGGAATATCCCATACTACAATTGAATTTTCCTTATTGATTATTTGACATCCAGTTTCCATGTGTGATAGTCTTGTGTTGTCCATATCAGGTAGATTGATAGTGGTAACATGTTGGGCAGCTTGTAGATCACCAAAAATGGTGATGATTTTTATCTCTTCATTTTTTCCCTCACTACGTACTGTTAAGAGACCTTCTGGGGAGTTGAAAGCCATGATAATATGTTCAATTTTTTGATGGGTTGTTTTGCCTTTGACTAGATTGGATGGTACTCCTACTTTGTGCCTTTCTCTGCCATATCTGATTGACCTATCGAAGGGGGAGTTGGGTCTTGGTTTTTCATTGTACGGAGAGGTTGCTTTGTTTTTCCCCTTCCTTACTGTGAACCATGTGTTTTCTGAGTCTTCCTGGTCTTCTGTGCCCATTTCCTCGTCTGTATCATCAATTCTTGCAATTTTACTTCTCGGAGTGTTGGATCCTTCAGCTTGGGTTGGTTGGTTGTGGGTTTTTTATCCATTTTCTTGCTCTACTAAATCGCTCCATAAAAAGGAAGTAGTTGCTTGACTGTTTGGTACTTTTGGTTCGCTGATTGGGTTGAGGGCTTCTTGCTGTGTTGTTAGTTGGGATTGTTCAGTTTGTTGTTTATTGGTTGCTTGCTAAGCGGCTTGGAACTTGTTGATTTCTAGGTTAGGCTTCTTTTTATATAATTGGGTTCTCCGTGGGGCATTGTCTTTGCTTGTTCTTTTCTCATACCTTATTATGTATTCTGTCTTTGTTGGGACATTGGTTGCAGTCTTGGGGTTTCCATTGCGAAATACATCTTTCCTTAATGTTTTTTCAAAAATTTCCAAAAAAGAAAATTTTTAAGATTTGAGATGATTGCTTAATTTATTATTATTATTGTTATTATATTCATTTTTTATTTATTTATTTTTTTGTTAGGTCTATAGTAAGTTCATTAATTAAAAAAATAAAATGCACATTCATTTAGTATTATAATATATACTATAGCTAAACTATTAATTATTTTTAACAAATTTTTTGTTAACATTAAAAGTTTTCAAATTGACCTTGGAAATAATTTATTATTTTTCAGATAAAAACTTTTTTAGCTTATACTATATAATAGTTTATTTATATATTATTTAACCCAT
>CAJVPT010007401.1:0-10093 GCA_910592055.1 Acaulospora colombiana
ATTTAATTTTCATATCTTATCTATATTTAGCTAGCAGGTTATCCAAGTAAGCAGATCTGACATATTGACCTAATTTGACAAATCTGATAGATTTAGTCACTTTGGTCACTTTTGTCACTAAATAATTAATATTCAATTATATATATAAAGGCCATCTGTCCAAAGTAGTTAATCCAAGGTTTTATTTACTGAATTCTCTTATCCTTGACATTATATATCTCTAATAAATCTTTTAATTAAATTAAATCACCCAAAACCTCTTTCAACGTGTTTGTGTAACCTTTGCTATCCTTGAATTATCAACTTTAGTATATCACGACTGATGTATCTCCCTCAACTTAAAGTGGATTACTGCTATAGTTATCCTATCTATCTATCTAATTTGGAGGTTATTAAATAGATTGACAATACTTATATGACTTTTTTCTTATTGTAATTCACTAAGATAGACCTGTTAGATATACTTGATGAAATGTACATATTCTCCAATATTCCTAGCTATTATTTACTTAAACCTCAGAAGGGGGTATATTACCTTTTTTATTTCTTCTTTGGTAATAGATCAATTCTTATTAATTGATTTCAATTAAGTGAAGCATTAAATTGGGATATCCTGAGTTAGGAAAGTGGGATTTTTAAAGCTACCAGGGCAGAGTGGACTAGGGGTTTTTGTGAGGAAGGCTAGATCAAAAGCCTTACTTTATATAATTCTTTCAGTAGTATGACCTTAAGTTTCAGCCTCTGATTGAGGGAAGGCCAAAAGTCCCATCTTTATGCAGCTTAACCTGTTTCAAGTTAGTTCCAAATGCTTGGGTATACCTTTCATAGGATAACTGGTAAACCTGATCAAAAGGATAATTTTGATTTTTGATCCTTAAGTGATATTAAACTGTAGACCTTGTGATTGTGACCTGGGAGCATTACCATTGTACTATTGACTATAGGTTATAATTGATTTAATTTATTAGTAATACTTTATTAAGCAATATTATATAATAAAAATAATAAAAATTTTTATAAAATAAATATGATTTATAAAATAAAAAATAAAACTTATATTTATTTAATAAAAAAATATATACAGTATATTTATTTATAAAAGAAGATGATCTGTGAATCTATAGCACAATAATAGTATTCTCAGGTTAAAATCACAAGGTCCAGAGTTCAATATCACATAAGGGCCAAGTACAAAATAAGCCCTCAGTAGTACAAAATCTTATCTTTCCCATGGTAATAATCTGGTATTCCAGTATGATCATAATAAGAAATTGACCATTTATTATGCCTATGATAAGATAGAAAATCAGCCCAGTACACAAGCTAAAAATCAAAACAGGTTTTAAATATGGCAAGACTAGATGGTATAATATTCTTTATCAAAACTGGTTCCTATTAGAATGGCAAACTTGGGCAGTAAGGTGTTTTGGTATTTAAAGAAACACAAGATAGGTTCTTAAGAGGCAAAAATGGGTTGCTAAAAGAATAGGCAATCACAAAGAAACAAGACAGGCCCCTTATAAATTATATATACTAATAGGAGTCATAAAGATCCTATATAAAAGACTTCTAGTACTGGTGGTGCTGGGCATTTTAAGCAAGTTTTTAACATATTAGTCTCCCTATACAGGAATAACAATAAGTCATCTAATAGACTATGGTTCAAGGAAGTGTTACTTCAATAATAAGAGATATAAAACATGGATGGTATCCATTAAATTAATAGGTTAAAATATCACCAAATCCTTTGATTTAATTAAGAATTAAGAGAAATCCTACATTAAATGGTCACATAGTTCTCTTATTCTGGTTGAATAAGATATAAATAGATGCTTTTTGTATTATTTATTGATCTGTAAATCATTAGATAGTATAGGTAATTACTTATCCTTATTGTTTCTAGGATCTATTTTAATAATTAATAAAGATCCTGATATCAGTATAGAAATGAGCTAGCATTATAAAAAATATATATTTATTTATTTATTTACAATATAAAAAAAGATATAATATAATACAAAAACTCTTTTCTATATATCAGTAGTACAGTAATTCAGGTCTCAAAATATCAAAGAGAAATAAGCCATAGAAAGGTCCAAGAAATATCAATACATAAATAGTAGGTCAAACTACAACATAGATAAGATATCCAAGGGGAAAGCCATCCTTATTAAAAAAAAACAAAGAACAATTATTCAAAAAGAAGTACACAACCATAACTCAAAGCAAAAATAAAAACAAAAAACAATCCTCTTCTCTCAAGACCACCCCTTATTTGAATTCAACTATATAGACAATACTATGATAGCATTAAGCAGTAATGGAAACAAAACAACAATCCCAGCTTATGGAATAAATAGGTAGAATGAGAACAATTTCAAGTATTAGTAGCCTTAAAATGTATAGTTATCAAAGAGAACTCCTTTGAACAATATCTGGCAAGTGTGGATGACTTTGATATCAACATCAACATCAATAAAGAACTCTTGGAGATAAAAGATGACTAGCAGACTATTAGTAACAATAAGGAAAAAAACAAATGATTCTAATGTATATATCCAATTCAAGGCCATGATCTGGGTTATTCTTCGATTCTAGAATCAAATTCAGATAAAAAAGAATCAAGCTTGGAGTGAAAACTTCATTAATTCCTGGTGAAATAACTTACAAGAAAATTCCCCATCTCACAAGAGCCCTGAACTCTTTTGAAGGCCTTCTCCTTATTTAAAATAAGCATTGTGAAAACAAAGAATACATTATTATTATATTTAAAGATTAACAAGCAGCAGATAATGCAAGCAATCTTATTTTACCAAATACAGACAATCTTCATCTATTAAATATAGATAAAACTATACACAGACTCAATAAAAACTGCAGTATTAAAGTATAGAACATCTCCTGAACATAAGGCTCATTAATATACAACAAACTTTTTACAAATACAGTCAAATTAATAATATAAAGATAATAACCAGAAACACGTGATAATTATTAACTATTATATTTATTAATAAAGAGGATAAACTTAAACTTTTAACTCAATAGAATATATTAATAAAAGCATACTCTATAAAAATCTTTGCTATAGAATGGGATTTCAAACAAATAAAAAACCAGAATGATTACTCTCTTAAACTCATGAACCTTTCAACTAACACAAATACTTTTGATCTCAAACTTATTTGTTAAGAAATAGGGATTAAAACCTGTTATATTCCCTATCTTCTATTATACAAATCCAGAAAGTATATAGTCCTTAGTTCAAGGATAAAACTATTCTTCAACAAGCACTTTCACATTATGAAAATCACATATATCACAATAAAACACAATAAGACAAAGCAACAAATAATATTCAATCAAACATCAACAATGAATTCCCTATATCTCCTATAACACTAACAAATACAAACAATAATCTAAAGCTTTTTGGATCATCACTACCTGTAACTGTCAGGAACTTAACAATCCAATAAAAAGAGAATTATGGATAGATTCCTGGAATTACAAAGCATGGGACATCATTATTATAACAGATAAAAAAGAGAAAAACAAAAAAATCAAATACTAGAAAACTAAAGACTATATTATCTGGTAGTACAGCAACAATGATATAGATATAGATATAGGTATAACAATCAGAAAAAGTATTATTAATAGGGTAATCAATATCGAAAAAAATAGTGAAGACTCATATGTATAAACCTGATCCTTTCAAAGAAAAGATACTACAGAATAATAGATATATACTTATCAGCAAAACCAGGATACGAAAGAAATGAAATATAAGTCAAGTCATTTCATAAATAAAACAACATAACTATGATAATTGGCACTTCATTGTAGAAAATTTCAACTTCTGCCTAATACCCAAACTTGACAAGATCTTCAGCAATCGAAAAATAATCAAGAATATCACTAATCTATTTTTTCAAAAACTAGAAGAACTCAGACTTTTTGACACTTTTCACCATAAAAACCCTTACATCAAGGAATACACCTGGTCAAAAATCTCTGTAGTATACAGTAATGCTAGTCAAATAGGTATGATCTGGTGCAGCTCCAGACCCACCTAATACTTTATTGACTCATATATTACAGATAATACTATTATTACCATAGATTATAAAATCCAAGTCACCTATCTAGAAATATGAAAATTAAAGAACATCACTAAGTGCTTCCGTTGCCTACACAATAATACACAGTTTGATTGGCAGATGATATCTGAAGAACAATGGAAATATTTTGCTAAATATTTAGACTCATACAAAGAAATTCTATAAATACATATTTTTCAATCTGAACCAGATATCAAACAGATCTGGAACACTATTCAAAATACAATTTTCAAAACTGTTAGCAAACATATATAGAGATATAAGAAAAAATAAAGAAACTATAGCAAGAAAACAAAACAAAAGAAACCCATACTTCTTTTACAACTTAATTAATATAGAAAACAACTGTTTTTTTATGAGAAAAAGTCAAACAAGTATGATACTAACAGGTACAGTATTTTTCAACAAACTATATCACAAAAAATTCCACTTTTTATCTAGCATCCAAATCAAAATATAAGTGATATTATATCAGAAATTGATATGCTAATCAAGATTGAAAAACTAACAAAAAAAAAACCATTAAAGAGAAGACTGCTATCAACATTAAAAAATAGAATCACTACAAACTAGTTGATTTAATCAGAACAAGAAATACATGATCAACTCTATCTTAAGACAATCTAAAAGAAATATAATTATCAGTAAACTAATCAACAACACATCCTCTGAGAAACTACTTATTATGAACTCTGCAGAAATTAAAAAGGAAATTCAATCATATTTCAAACAATGGATCAAGTACAAACAAATCTATAAACAAGAAGATACTATCTGGTAGCAAAAGTAAGAACTCAAGATAAACATCAACTTTACTTGATATAACAAGACTACTGCTTCTATTCTACTGTTTGAACTGCTTGAAAACTTAAACAAGACTAATAACAAATCTACTTTGAGCCTATCACAAATACCCTACTTAGCTTACAAATATATAAGCAAGAACTTCCTCAAAGCCTTTACCTTCTTTTTCAATATTCTCTTAAACAAAGAATCAGTTTCAAAAGAATTGAAAGTTGATACTATATATCCCATTCCAAAATCTAAGAAGTGTAGTATGACATCAATATTATACATCCTATAATTCTACTTAAATCGATTAAAAAAATATTTACTAAAATTTTCAACAACTGCTTGACTAAAGTATTAACTAAACATCTTATATTATCCCTCTATAACTGGGCAGTGTTTCCTGGTCACAGTATTAAAAAATCAATAATAATTATAAATCAGATCCTAAAGAATGCCAGAAATATATACAAGCCTTGCTATATACTATTCTAGGATATAAGCAAAGCATATGATATTGTAAATATAGAAAGGCATGTAATAGCAATGCACTGCTTAAAGATTCCATCCAAAATTATAAATTTGATCAGCAACTGTTTTCAGGACAAACAAAATATAGTCCTTACATACTTTGGTAATACAAACCAATATCTGATCAAGGAAGAAATTGACCAAGGTAACACTATATTCCCACTCTTGTGACACATATATTATAATTCATCAATTAATACAATTAGCAACATGAAAGACTATCAACTACAATACTATAAACTTATACAAAGCAATTGCATCCTCCTGAATATCAACATTTTAATTACAATATATATAGATGAAACTACTTTCATAATATAAAATAAAGATGACCTCCTAAATATATTTAATATCAGTATCTCCTTCTATAACCTCAATAATATTACTATTAATCCCATAAATCAGAATTATTAATACTGAATGTACCATGGGAAAACATAGAAGTAAACAGTTACAGTATTATGCCAACTGAATCCATATTTGCTATAAGAGTCTTAGATATTTGATACAAAGTAAAAGTAGGAAAAAAATATCAATAGAAACTAATCATATAAAAAACAATATCACTTTGTAATACTTTAGTTAGAAAATAAATTATGGACAAAATGCATTATTATATAATCAATCAAGTCATTTTTCTTATAATAGAATACTTGCTTCAAGATCTGATCTCATATATGTAGATGAAATGTTAAAAGATAGACAAAAAAATTAGAAAAGTTTCAAATAAAGAGTTGGTTTAGTCCTCTCAGTACCTAATACTATAATATACATGGATAATCTTTATGACATTATGGAAGTACAGATATAACAACTATAAAAACATACTTGCAATCTATAACAAATTTATATGAACTCAATTCTGGCTAGTAATATCTTACAGAATAGTATATAGGAACTACAATAGTTTACATGACAAAAAAATGACATTCTTATTAAGTGTCCTCAAATCTTCAAGCCAACTGTCAACTTTTTATAAGATTGTCTTTGAATCATTCAAAAACACTACATTAATATAAATAGAACTATAATGAATGACTCTAACAACTATAATCTTTATTCCATGGAAGATTATACTAAACAAGACTGATACTTTAAGCACAAAGCAGTTCTAAGAATATATAGACTCTTTTGATTAAACAACTTCTTAACTTATACATGATCAAATCCCGAAGTGGCAACAAGTCAAAGCACTCTACAATAAAACAAACAAAAGAAAAGAATCTATATGGTTCCATACTGTTAATAATAAATTGCTTCTTTTATCTACTCCAATCTCAACACATCAATTCTGAATCCTTTAATATAGATTGAGGTCTTCAATCAAGAACACATTCAACACTCATGGTATATCACATAGTACAAGGAACAGCAAATCTGGGAAGATGGATCAATAATAAACAAGATATAATCAAGATTAGATAATACAATATAACAGAGGACTTACCTCTAACAGCCTGCCAAGAATGCAATATAGCCAATATATCAGACAATCGAGGAGATATTTATTGCATAAAAATTTCCAAAAACATTTTCTTCAGAATACCAGTTTACAACACTACCAAGTTATGTAGCTCTCAAGATATCTCAATAAAAAATTATATACAGATCTCTCTGAATAGAATCACATGTTTCTAAATAAAACACAATTAAATTTTTGATGATATAGAAATTGAAAATACACTATATGTTCTTTAAGATCTCTTCCAAGTGATCAATTTTCCTAATATCCTCAAACAACATCTCACTGATACTTACAAATGTATCAAAGAACTTGATAATATTCACATATATATAGATGAAACCTATAACTTAGCTAAAAACTTGAATACATGTGATATAGGCATTAATATTATTCATGACTTAATAATAGATCTCTAAAGTATTTCATATATAAAATTTTACAGATTACTTATGTCCCTTTTTAAGGAACAAAATTCACATCTCTTTATTTTAATAGGGACAAAAGTCAGAAAATACTATAAATCTATGATTTGGATAATGGAGAACAATTATTGTGATTTTTTTATAATTGTTAATTTAAAAATTTTAATGTTTTCTAGTGAAGAACAAAAGTTAAATATTATTTATTAGAAAAAATTAAAATTTTTAATTTAATAACTATAAACAACCCACAATTGTTCTTCATTATTCAAATCATA
This sequence comes from Acaulospora colombiana, assembly GCA_910592055.1. Taxonomy (NCBI): domain Eukaryota; kingdom Fungi; phylum Glomeromycota; class Glomeromycetes; order Diversisporales; family Acaulosporaceae; genus Acaulospora; species Acaulospora colombiana. The sequence continues at coordinate 7,607 of CAJVPT010007401.1, forward strand.
GATTTATAGTATTTTTTGACTTTTTTCCTATTAAAGTGAAGAGCTATGAATTTTGTCCTTCAAAAAGGAATATAAGTAGTCTACAAAATTTTATATACTAAATACTTTAGAGACCTATTATTATCTATAACCTCAATAACATCTCAAAAGTGGGCATACAAATAGCTGGACAAGGATTCATATACTGAGCACAAATAATAGTTACAACTATAACAATTGCCATCAGTAGATCTAAACTCTAAACTATAGTTGAAACAGACTTCTTTTCCCTTATAAATGAATATAACTTCTATATAAAGGACAATATAAAGAAACCAAAAAAAAAAAAAAAACTCTTTCCCGTAACTATCTCAAATCTTAAAAATTTTCTTTTTTGAAAATTTTTGAAAAAACATCAAGGAAAGATGTTTTTTTGCAATGGAAACCCCAAGACTACAACCAATGTCCCAACAAGGACAGAACGCATAATAAGGTATGAAAAAAGAACAAGCAAAGACAATACCCTATGGAGAACCCAACCATATACAAAGAAGCCTAACCTAGAGACCATCAAGTTCCAAGCTGCTCAGCAAGCAACCAATAAACAACAAACTGAACAATCCCAACCAACAACACAGCAAGAAGCCCTCAACCCAATCAGCGAACCAGAAGAACCAAACAGTCAAGCAACCACTTCCTCTTCATGGAGCGATTTAGTGGAGCAAGAAGACGGACAAGAAACCCACAACCAACCAACCCAAGCTGAAGGATCCAACACTCCGAGAAGTAAAATGGCAAGGATTGATGATACAAACGAGGAAATGGGCACAGAAGACCAGGAATACTCAGTAAACATATGGTTCACAGTAAGGAAGGGGAAAAACAAAGCAACCTCTCTGTACAATGGAAAACCAAGACCAACTCCCCCTTCGATAGGTCAATCAAATATAGCAGAGAAAGATACAAAGTAGGAGTACCAGTTAATTTAGTCAAAGGCAAAACACTCCATCAAAAAATTGAACATATTATCATGGCTCTCAACTTCCCAGAAGGTCTCTTGACAGTACGTAGTGAGGGAAAAAATGAAGAGACGAAAATTATCGCTATTTTCAGTGATCTACAAGCTACCCAACATGCCACCACTATCAATCTACCTGATATCGACAACACAAGACTATCACACATGGAAACTGGATGCCAAATGATCAATAAGGAAAATTCAATTATAGTATAGGATATCCCCCTGAACACAAAATTCATCGAAGTCAAACAAGCCTTTACCAAATATGGAGAAGTCCAGGGTATCACCATGAAAATCCAAAATCTCTGGCAATGCGCCACTATCATCTTCGGAAACAAGGCCACTAGAGATAAATTAGTGGATCTTAGAAGCATACTCATCAAAGGAGACTCAGTCAGAATTAACAGTGCAGAGTGGTCACTTGCACAAATGAAACAAAGATATGAAATAGCTGCTAAACTTACTAACCTTCCTCTAAACACTTCAGCATGGGATCTCAAACATATGCTCACACAATGCAAAGGACGCACATGCTACATCCCAAGGTCTGCAGCAACAGCATATAGACCCAAGAGATTCACAGTCATCAGCTTTGACACACAAGACAATCTCTTGGAAGCAGTAAAACACAAATATATCATGAGGAAAATGGAGATCTTCTTTGCTCCAATTTCTACCAAATTATGCGCAATCTGCAACTCAACCTCGCATCTAGCTATTGACTACCCAATCAAAGCTAAACGACAACAATGGAATGATTATAACAGGGAACATGCCTCCTGATTCGAAACCCTCTACAATAAATTTCGACTGGCAAAAACAACAACAATCTGCAACTACAGCAAATCCAAACCACAGAGAAATACCAGAGCTGGCTCATACACCAGTGCAGTCCGCAACAACTCCTCAAGCCCACAGAAAGATCCACAATCACTTATAGAAATCTCTGGACTACTCAAAGAAATCTGCCAGGAAATCCAAACAATAAGAATACAACTCACAGAAATCGATGAACGCATCACCAACCTGGAACTCTACAATGAAGAATACTACAAAACAATGGACAGCGACAAACCTAGCAACTCAACAAGCAGCACTTCACTCCAACCTCAATTACAATCAACCCTTCAATCATCAGACGATAGTGTTGAAGACATCAGAGACCGTCAAACACAACTCTTTTCATCATTGGATGGCATGCAAAATAGCATTAACCAAATCATCGCGGCCTTCGATGCAGTCATCAAAACTCCCACCGCAACTCACTCCCCATCACAAGATTAAAAATAGGTACAACACAAAGTAACAGCAATCAAAAAGAATCAAAAATGAATCGTACAACACAACCACAACCCCAATGAACTTTCTTTAAACCAAATCTTAGGAATACCTACACACTTAACCACAAATAGCACAATTGACAAAAGTGACAAAACACCAACCTTAGAATCCATCAAATTAATAAACACAACACACATTCAACAAAA
>CAJVPT010007402.1:0-10093 GCA_910592055.1 Acaulospora colombiana
ATTCTAAAAGAGAGAAAAAGATACTCCTTAAGACTTTATGGAGTTGATAGATTATCTACAAAATCTATAGAAGAAGCCTTAAACCATATGAAGGCTAAGGCCTTTTATATATAAAAAAACAAGATTACTTTGGTATTAGAAAACTATGCAGTAGTGTACTTTGAAAATGAAAAAGATTTAAGAGAGGTACTTCAATATCAAATAAAAATTAAAAATTAAGGGCTAGGATAGAATACAAAGAATCATTATTATCACAAGGTATCAGCTGATCTGGCTAGGTCAAGCAATACATATATAATGATTAAAGAAGCAAGGAAATAAGATTGCAAAAGTCAAGATAGAGCAAGTAGAGACAAAAAAAGTAATGAAGATATTATGGTAACCAAAAAAGAAGCTATACCGGCAATAAGATTCAGAAGAAATAATAGTTAGTTAAAAAACAGGAGAAGTACAATGAGATCTATACTACCAGTAACTGGTAGCAATAGAGAGCCACTAGGGAGGTAGAAACACCAGGAAGCAAATCAAGTTCCACACCAGGCTTCACAATATTCCTCAAAAGTAGATGATGAAGCTTTGGATATTAGGTGACATCAAAGACAAACAACAAAACAGGAAACAAGAAGCCTAAGATCAACTGTAAAGCAAGAGTCAAAGGTAGTCTAACTAAGTAAAATATTAGAAAAACTTAGCAAACAACTAGACAAATTAGAGAAAGATCTAATCAAAAGAAGGATCAATCACTCCTAAATAGAACATACCAGTCCAACCACAGAAAGAGAAGGAATATCAGCCCACTATTCTCAAGTCAAAAATGTAAAACAAGGATAAAGCACAACAAATAGAGAAAAACAATAGTAGATAGCAACAGAGTGATCAAGATTTTGATACTTTTTTGCAAATAGAAAAAGATAAATTTCTAGAGAAAAATGAAAAGGATCAACAGATAGAAAAAACAAAAGAGGAAGATATACAGAAAAGGGTAGTTAGAATAGGGACACATAATATTGGAGGTATTATTGATAGTACAAATCAGTATTGTCTTATAAAAGAAATATAGGAACAAGGTATTGGAATAATGGGACTATGCGAAACAAAAAAACCAATGCAAAGACAAAATAGGCCTTCCAGAAGCAAATGACCTTCAAGCATTTTCATAGTATCAATAAAGATACTCCATATGGTGCAGAAGTTAATCTCTTAATAAGAAAAGATCTGGAAAGAAAAGTAGCTTCAGTAAAAAAGGTAGAAGGATATATAATAACAATTAATATACTCATAAAATAGAATAAGATATGTATTATTCAGATCTACAGTATATTCCCTCAAATAAATGACAAAGCATAAAAGTGCAGAAGAGAGTACAAAGTTTTATTAAAGAAAAAACAGATAAGACTTTCATATAATAATAATAGGAGATTTTAATGTTGTATACAATTCTGCAAAAGACAGGCATCAACATCTAGAGCTAAATTTAAACTATCTTGGCACCTGGAAATTCTGCTATTTAACTTTTTAGATAAATGATTCTTCCTTAATATACAGGCTATATGGAAAGGAAAAGATAAAACTTCAACAAGATAGGATACTACTAGTAGTAGTTGGATTGACTATATATGGATATCTCAAAGCCTTACAAACTATTCAATACTCAGATTTGACAACCAAAATATGAAGGAAACAATAGGAAGTGATCATATTATGCTAGTGCTAATAATGCATGATACCAATCTCTTTACAAAGGATATCAAAAACAAGCCTTTTACAAAGAGTAAACAAAAAATTGATATAAGGGGTTAACACCTGAGCAGTGGAAGTTATTCAGTAAAAGCCTGAATCACAAACTTAGAATGACAATAGATCCATTGCTTAAAGAAGAAACTGAAAATAGTAAAAGAAAAGCTTAAGTAAACAAGATCTGGAAGACATTCAAAGAACAAATATGCAAAGTAACATATAACAGGCTTAAGATTAAGAAGCTAGCTGCTTTTCAAGAAAAACATCATGGGTATAACCCAGAATTTATCAAGTATCAAAGGGTCCTTAAACTATTCACACTCTTTAAGAAGACAGAAAGTACACATGATTCAATCAAATTGCAAGTACTTAGCATGGTGATTAGGAAACACAATACTACCTTCAGTCTTAATCATCAGATTGAAAACTATTGCATCTGATATAGCATTTCTCAAATTCTATGAAAACTATTAAAAAAGGATATACAAGATGCAATAAAAGGCTTAAAACTCACTTGTCAAAATATAGAGGTAAAAAAAAAAAGATGTTATTAAAAGAGTCTTGGAATAGAGATGTAATGACTTATATAACAATCAAAGAAGAATGCTGTCAACCTATCCAATAACTTCTAAATCAGATAAATAGATGGGACAACTATAGCAGTAATCTACTTTAAGTTGAGGAAGAATACCTCAGTCATGGTATATTAAAGTTGATAATTCAAGGATTGCAGAGATTACACAAATACATTAAAAGAGGCTTTGGGTGATTTGATTTAATTAGAAAGTTTATTAGAGATATATAATATCAAGGATAAGAGAATTCAATAGGTAAAACCTTTGGGTCAACTGCTTTAAACAGCTGGCCTTTATATACATAATTGAATATTAATTATTTGGTAATCAAAGTAACCAAAGTGACCAAATTTGCCAGATTTGCCAAATTAGATCAATATACCAAATCTACTCACTTGGGTAACCTGCTAGCTAAATATAAATAAAAAATGAAAATTAAATAATGAAATTAAATAATATGTACTATATCAATCACTATTTTGCCTTAATGATTAGATCTACCTATGAACTAATTAGACACACCTTGTATCACATATGTCACATAATCTAAAAATAGAACTAAATTAATATAATAGACAAGAACTATAGATAATAATCAAAGGAAAATATAACTAATAATTAAGGTTAACATTTTTCCCACTTAAGCATTGAGTTTCATAAATCAAAAATTCATAAGGAGTTGATATTCACTGAACTTCAACTTGATAATCATGATCAAAGTTGCATACCTTGTTCTTCAAATTTGCTCAATTCCAGATCTTTCAAAGAGACCATAAGTGCAGCGGCATTCAGTAAAATGATATTTAGTCAGGTGTTTGTTCAAATAGGATTGTTGTGATCGGTTGACAATTCCTTTCAATAATTTCCCTAGATAGTATACATAGATCAATGTGAGAATTCTGGTTTTTAATGTGAACAGTATATTGCATATACCTATATATTTGCAAGACCTAATTTTAATGGGTTGGAATAAATCATATGGTATTGAGATTACTTGCACAAATTCAAAATTTGTGGTCAAAAGATCTTCCAAAATTAGGTCCTGAATGGCAGTCATGGTAATTTTTGCATGAGTATAGTAATTCTTTTTGATACAAACTGGTAGGCAATGAGGCTTCTTATATAATTGTTGGGATAGTACAATTATCCATATTCCCCTATTTAATATGAGAATTTTTCTTGATTTGTCAGGTATTCCTCATATTTTTTTTATTATCATATCAAGAAAAACCAGAGCTGCTAAAGCACAAAAACTCACTCGCTCAGGAAGGATGGATCCTTTGTGAGCAACTGTCATTACTCTCCAAGAAAGGGTCAAATATTTGAAGTGACAAATACATCATGATGAGTAGTCCCAGGCTAATCTTCAAGAAGAAATCCATTAGTTGGAGGAGAAGGTAGAAGAGTTGGCCTCCAGAAGTTCCACTTCAACTAAGGTCAGAAAGTTGAAGTTGGAAAACCAGAACTTGTGGCAAAGGGTGGCCAGGCTTGATGTCCTGTTGGTCTAGTTGGGTGTTCCTATTCCTGCTCCTTTGGATAGAACTTTTTTCTTGCTTGAGCTTTGAGGTTTTTGTTTTCCTTTTTCATATTTTCACTTGTTTACTTATAAGTACTTTACCTTGGGATTATGCAGTAATTGCTGAGAGCCCTGGGGCCAGCTGTAATAGTGATGAGAGTTCAGGGGCCATCACTATTACACTGTATATTCCTCTTTTCAGTTTTCAATATATATAGTAGATTCCTATTTTTCATGGTTAAAATATGGTTTCAACAAGGTCAAGTTGAGAGGGGCAGCTAGAACTTTTCCATCCATTGTTCTAAGTTTAAAGGCTTCATTTTCCAAGTCATCATGTATAAAATAAGGTTCTTTCTATTTTGGATTGAGTTTTCCAGTAAAATGTTTGTTTTTGGCAGTATCATAGACTAACACTTTGTCCCCAATTTTAAAGTTTCTTGGCTTTTTCAACTTTAGGTCAAATCTTTTCTTTTGTTTCCTTTGGGCTTTCAGAATATTTCCTTGAGCAGTTTCTTTGACAGTTGGCAGGGTTTTAGTTAGTTGGTAGAGTTGGGTCAAAATATTTCTTTCTATTACTTCATCCATTTCCATGTGGGGTATTTGAGGGTTGCAGCCATACACAAGATAGAAAGGAGTAAATTTGATGGAAGCTTGTTTTGATGTGTGATAGACAAATAGTGTTGATGCAATAAATTTGTCCTAATTCTCCTTTTCCTCAGTTATTTTTGCTAGAGATTCACATAGAGTCCTATTGAAGCACTTTACTAGTCTATTTGTTTGTGTGTGATATGAGGTAAAATAAAGATGTCGTATTTGAAATTTTTCCAATAAAGTTTCAACTATTTTATTCCTAAAATGTGTTTCACAATCAGAAAGTATGTGTTTTGGACATCCATATCTACAAATAATAACTTGATAAATAAAATCTGCAACCCACTGTCCTGTGGCATGGGAGATTGCTTCAGCTTCAGGCTATTTTTTAAAGTAGTCAGTTGCAACAATAATATATTTGTTTTCCTTGTCGTGATTGGAAGAGGTTCCACAATATCAATGCCTATTTTGGAGAAGGGATCATTAACTGTGATGGGGTGTAAGGGTCCAGGGGTCCTGAATTTGTCTCGTTGTTAACATTGATCACAGTTATTGATATAATGCTTACATTCTTAAACATTTGGACCAATAGTATTGATCATATAATTTTTCAAAGATCTTGTTTACACTAAGATGAGCTTCAGTGGGATGCTTGTATAGTAAGTATAAGATTGGTTCCACTTTATGTTTTTGAATTACATAGAGTAATTGATTCCTTGTTTTTCTGTGGCAATCCTTTTTGTAGAATCAATTGTTTTTCACTTGGTAGTATTGTACTTTGGATATAAATTGCTTTTGTTGTTTGTTGTCAAAAGTGTTAGGTAATTTTTGTGTTGAAAATAGTTTTTGAGACAATGATAATGTTGAAATTCCATTTTGATAAAATAGGTTGTTTTATTGTCCAGAACACTGACTACCTGAGCTGGATATTATTTATTGTCAGATTTTACTTATGATTGCTAATCTTGAATTAGTTTTGAATGAGTATAGACTTAGAGTTGTGGAAGATTGGTTCATCTATATCATACATTCTAGACATGACATCGGCATTATTATGTTTCCTTTCAGCTCTATGTTTGATAGTAAAGTTATAGGATTTCAAGTGAAGTATTCACTTTGCATGTCATCCTTTAAGTTCAGTTGTTTTCAACCATTGAAGAGCAGAGTGGTCAGTGATAAAAAAGAAGTATTGAGTCCTTAGGTATTAGTGAAAGTATTCAACAGCCCAGATGATTGCAAGATATTTCAATTCAATAGTATAATAGTTTCACTCAGCTTTGTTGAGACTGTGGTTAGCATAGGCAATTGCATATTCCTTTTTTTCTTTTGTGTCAAAATAATACCAATTCCAGTTCTAGAGACATCAGTATAAAGATAAAAGACCTTAGAAAAATCAGGATATCTCAAGACAGGAGATAAGGTTAAGAGTTGTTTCAGAGTTTCAAAAGCTTGCTGATAATTATCCATCTATTCAAAAGAGGAATCCTTTTCCAAGAAAGAATTTAGAGGATGGGCAATATAAGAGAAGTTTTTGATGAACTTCCTATAATAAGAGGCAAGTCCAAGAAATTTTCTCAATTGTCTAATTGTGGTGAGCCTTGGGAATTCCTTAATTTTCACAATTTTGTCATCATTAGGTTGTATTCCCTTGCGGTTAATTACATGATCAAGTAATTTCACTTGCAATAAAAAGAAGTAACATTTTTCAGAGTTTAACATCAGAGAGACTTTTCTGAGAGCATTCAAGATAATGAAAATATGCTGACAGTAGAGTTCAAAGGTGATAGAGAAGATAGTAATGTTATCAAGGTAAACTTTAACAAATTTGTCATAGTAAGGAGTCAATACTTTGTCCATTAGTAGCTGAAAAGTTGCAGGAGCATTGCAAAGATCAAAAGGCATAATATTGAATTTATATATGCCATATTTTATTGTAAATACTGTTTTGTGTTTGTTCCTATCACTCATTGCCACTTGCCAATATCCACTTGCTAGATCAAGGCAGATGAACCATTGAGCACCATTGAAGGTTTCCAAAAGATCATCAACAATCATATGGGGTAGACATTTTTTTCAGTAACTGCATTAAGTTTTCTATAGTCAATACAGAAGCATTGCTTATTGTTTTTCTTAAGCACTATAACAACAGAAGAAGACCAGGAGCTGGTAGTAGGACTGATAATTTCTCGCTACAATATTTCCTCAATTTCCTTTTTAATAAATTCTTGTTGGTCAGGTGAGGCTTTATATGGTCACTGTTTGATTGGAGTAGCATTCCCAGTATTAATGCTATAAGTAACCACTGTAATCATTCCTAGATTATTTGTTTGGCCTTCCTTAGAGATGTAATCAACAAAGACATTTTTATGATCAGATAGAATTTGTTGAACCTCAGCTTGTTGTTCCATGGTCAAGATTTCAGTAGATGGTTTAGAAGAGGGTTCTTCAGGTTCAGGACAGTTAGAGAGAACGATGGTAAAATTGTCATCCTCAGATTCAAGAACAAGATCAGATGTGTAGGCCTCCTATTCCTCAAGATCACTTTTAGATTTATATTTAATTTCATCCAAAAGTTTATTGTTATTATCCTCATTATCCACATAGTAATTGTTATCTTGTGGAAGGTGTGGAGGAGTATCAATAGAGTGGGTGGTTCCTATAGCAATTGTTTTACTCTTATAAGTAATTTGAAGAGTACGGTCATCAAAATTTCAATTTGCCTTCATGTAATCCAGCCAATCAGTTTCCAGAGAAAGAGTCTTCTCACATGACTCAATTACTTGTAAGGTTATTAGTACAATCAAATCCTGGATAAATATTTTCAAAGAAGTTATTTGTTCAAGGATCCTGGCTCATGTATTATTGGCAATAATTACAATGGTTTTGGACTTGGTATCAATTTTCAATCCAAGTTTCCTTATAAGTTTGTCAGTAATAATACTGATAACAGCATCAGAGTCAAGAATGGCTATTACAGGATTTTCTTTGATGTGGACATAACACTTGGCAGTTGTGATTTTTCTTAGGTCATCAGAGGTAAGATAATTGATTTCCACAGGTACCTTAGATCACTTGAAATTTTTGCACTGATTGGAATATTGCAACATTTGTTCCAGAGTAACCTTAGCAAAAAGATTTAGAATATACTCAAAGATATTATAGTTAGGTAGTTGGTCCACAATAGATAGTTGGATTTTGGTTTTGGGCCTTTTGGGTCTGATAGTAGAGGGGTTTCAATCACTTCAGGTTTAAAGTCATGAATTTTTCTTAGTGTGATCCTAGAAACTTTTTTGGTGCATAGGTTTAATTCCTTACTTGATTCAGATTGTTTTTGATTTTGCTTGACTTCTCTCCTATTAGTGATATAAGGTTGATTGGGCTGACCAATATAGACTTCCTCCTCATATTCAGATTTATTGAACTCCTTCTCAGATTTCTCAATGGAGAGATAATTCAAAGGTTTCCTGAATCTGGAGAAGTTTGTTTGGACCTTTTCAGACATGCATTCCCTGGCCAGATGTCCTGGTTAATTGCACCTGAAACATACAAGTTGGATAGAGTTAGACCTATTCATAAGATTGGAGGTAGATTGTCTTGGGTGATGTCCTTATTTTTCCACTTGAGCAGAAAGAAGTTCCAATTTTTTAGTCAAGTTCAATTGAAGTTTTTCAAACTTTTTGGTAAGAGCATCCATAGGGTCTTCAGATTTCAAAGAAGCTATTTTGAAATTCCTTGAGATAAGAGTAAGATTATGTGGTTCCTCATTATTGTTTATATCCTGATTATTTTGATAAGCCATTACAAGTTTGTGTATAGCATTCACATCATTAGGATTGTTCATGGAAATAATTAGAGCCAAGTGTAGTAGCAATCCCCCTGATATAGTAGCAGAGTTGTTAGCTAGGACTTATATCACCTTCAATATTGACCCTTTTGAGAAGTTTTTGAAAGTGGTATGGTAAGTAGTTACAGATTTAGTTGATTTTTGCCTATGTTTTTCAAGATCACATATCCATTTATTGATTTATCATGAGTACAAAACTGCTGTTTGAATTCCTTAAAGATTGCCTTCCATTTCATGGTATTAGCATCAGTATTATTGTCCTCAAAGTATGTTATCCACCATTTCTTAGCTTCATCTTGGAAGTAGACATTGAGCATATGAATTAGTTTTTTGCCTTCTCATTGATTAACTATTATGGCCTTTTCAAAGGAAGTCAACCAAGTAATAGATCCTGAGTTCCATCACCAAAGAAGGGTTTCACTTGTAGTATATTGAAATGTGAGGGTAAAAAATATTGTTTAAAATAATCATAGATGTCCTTGAGTGTTGCCATCATTATATGGGTATATATATTATTAAGAGGTAGATATACTATAGTAGATAGAATAGAAGAAAAAAAAGAAGTGGAAATAGAAAAGTCAAAAAGTGATTCAAGATATAAGAATTTATTGAAAAATAAAAGGTTTTTGAAATAATTGTAAGTTTTGAGTGGGCTAAAAGAAAAGTGAGCTATTCAAGGTATACAATCAGCAGGTAAATTAGATGGTTCAAGGAGATTAATAGTAAAGAAATTAAATTGTATAATAGCAGATAAGAGTTTTAAATAAATGTTATCAAAGGAATAAATATGTATATATCGAATAGTAAAGATTAATTTTTTGATAGTAGTGAATTCAAAATGAAAGGTAAAAGCAGAAAGAACTTGATTAAAATAATATTAAATTACAAAAATATAAGAAGTAGCAACAAATTTAACTTTGAATCAATTCCAAAAGTTTTTGAAAGTAGGAGAAGGTTCCTGGGGTAGACAACAAATTAAACAAGAGTTATTAATATAAGAAGGATAAATTTGATTGATGTTGGTGTTTGGATATGTTTTGTGAAAAGTATTATATATGCTATTAGTAATAAAGTAGTTTTTTAAACTATTTATATAACAAAATTCAAACCCTTTGCTAGACTTTGGATTCCCAATTCACTTCCTAAGTGAATATCTCCAATACTGAGCAAGGCTTCCTGATTGTTCCCAGAGAATAGTTTATAGAATAGTGAATCTCACAGTTACCACCAATTTGTCAACCTATCCAATAACCCTTAAATTAGATAGATAGATAAAACATTTATAACAGTAATTCACTTTAAGTTAAGGGAGAATATCTCTCTCATAGTATACTAAAGTTGATAATTTAAGGATAGTAGAAGTTATACAAACATATTTGAAGAGGCTTTGGATAATTTGGTTTAATTAAAAGGTTTATTAAAGATATGTAATGTCAAGAATAAGAGAATTCAGTAGGTAAAACCTTTGGATCAACTGCTTTAAATTGCTGACCTTTATATACATAATTTAATATTAATTATTTGATGACTAAAGTAACCAAAGTGATCAAATCTGTCAGATTTGTCAAATTAGGCCAATATACCAGATCTACTTACTTGGATAACCTGCTAGCTAAATATAGATAAGATATGAAAATTAAATAATGAAATTAAATAATGTGTGCTATGTTAATCACTACTTTGCCCTAATAATTGGATCTATCCTATGAACCAATGAGACACACCTTGTATTACATATATCATATAATCTAAAAATAGAACTAAAGTAATATGATAGACAAGAACTATAAATAATAATCAAAGAAAAATATAACTAATAATTAAGGCTAA
>CAJVPT010007403.1:0-10093 GCA_910592055.1 Acaulospora colombiana
AAAAGTAGGATAAGTTTGATGATAACTTCACTTGACTTTGGAAGTTTGTAGATAGCTTCACTTGACTTTGGAAGTTTGATTATAACTTCACTTGACTTTGGAAATTTGATGATAACTTCACTTGACTTTGGAAGTTTAGGAATAACTTCACTTTTCTTTTAGAAGATTGAATATCTTCTTTTGATTTTAGGACTAAAGAAATTGGCATAGTTTTCTTGATTTATTAATAAACTTGGGTTCTGAGCAAACCATATTTCTTGGAAAAAACTTTGTAACACTGTTTAAAGGATTCTTGGTGAATCTCTTCTTGAATATTTCTTTATTATAAACCATTTCTTTAATTCATTCTTTGGGAATTGTCCTTTTAAAAACAATTCCACTTGAACGCACCAGTCAAATATAAATTTGATTACAATATCAAGGAAATGAAAAGAAAGTAACATCTATCTGATACTCAAATCAAAACCATAAAACTATAGTCTAAGTAATACAATATCCATAATATTACTAGAGATAACAAGAAAATGCTTTATCAAAATACTGATCAATGGACTTGTCAGTATATGTAAAAATATAAAATTTTATAAAACCTAATTTTATTGGCTTACAAGAAGAAAGTACAGCTGAACCTATCCAACTTATAAACAATATTTGTAAAAAAGTCAAAGAAAAGAAAAAAAAAGTATAGTTTTTTTTTTAAGATACAGTCAAAGTATATGATATGATCAGTCTCAAGATATTGGAAAGATCTATGAACAGAATCTGTATTCTAGCTATTAGTAGACAATTGATCATAGATCTTTTTGAATATAAAAAATGTAAAATAATTTTTTCAATAGAACTTTTAGATCCAGTTACAGCTAGTTATGGAATAAACCAAGGAAAAACAATCACACCTTTACTTTGGAGAATTTTATAATTCATTATTATACAAAATTCAAGGAAATTCAAACTATGGATATATGATGGAAGAAGAATAGATACTGGACTTTTAAAAGCCATACCTCAAAGAAAAACTTTCTTTAAGACAAGTAGTTATAGTATATATGGATAATACTATTTGAATTATCAAATCCAAAGCTGATATGAAATATATTTTGGAAAATTCCAGACAATTTTACCAAGCAAATAATTAACAAATAAATAGTAAAAAATATATTCTCTTGACCTTTAACTAGAACAGTATAGACCTAGGCACAGTTTATATAAAGACAGATAAATTAATAATCAAGGAACTAGATAAATATGACCAAGTAAGATTTCTGGATATCTGGTTAGAAAAAATATATAACAATTGAAATATTATTAATCTACTCAAGACAAAGATCAAAACAGTAGTCCAAGCAATTAACAACAAAAGCCTAACTAAAAAATATATTAAATATATTATCAATAGAGTTCTAATTCCTCATATAAAGTACAGAATACAGCACATATACTTGAATGAGAAAGTTTGCAATAATCTAACAGTTATATACAAGAAAGCTTTCAAAAACAAAGCCCTAATTTGTAAAATAATATCAAATAGTTGTATACATAACAAACAAATCTATGGGCTCAAAAGTGTATGGAAAATTTAATTCAAAAATTATATAATAATACTGTTTTGTCAACTAAATAATAGTAAAGCTTCAAAAATTGCAACAGTTATCTAACTTAAACAAAGTCAACTTAAATACTGGAAGCCCAAAAACATATTTAATAATCCAGTAGAAGTTAAGACAATTAAAAAAGGTAACCTTACTATTGCAACTCTGGCTATAACAAAGAAACTGCAGATTATATATAATAGCTGGAGATAAAAAAAAATCTTTGATACTTAAGGAAGTACTATGTCTATAAAGAAAATTATAAATAATAAGAAAGAATACATGAAAGCTATCCCTTTTTTAAAAAGAAACAAAATAATATTTTTTGATCAGCTAATTAATATAATCATACTAACAATAAGAGAATGGAAAGTAGTCCAAATTTTTGCTGATACTTGTAAAAGTCTCATTCCAAGCTGGTATATCTAAAGGTAACAAAACAATAAAACTTGTTGAAACATTCTACTGATTTCTAAAATAAATTAAACATAAACTCCAAATGATAAAAGTGATCCTTAAAACTAATAAACGAAAAATCAATTGGAGAGTTTTGACCAAAACAATAGGAACTACTATAGAGAAAGTCAAAATGCAAAAAGAGAAGTATTTTTTACACCATATTAGCTCATCTATAATTCTACTATAAATAATACTACTTGTTATTCCATATATTTAAATAATTAATGATTTCATACATATCCCAAACCTGGTTACTACCACAACTAAATAGATAAAAAAATATTAAGAAAAAGAATCTACTCACACTTCTAGGAAACTCTACAGACTGACAATTCATAGTATCAATAAATAGATTAATTACTATATATTCATTGAGACTGAAAGAAATTGAGATACAAATAGTGAATTGAAAAGTCAAACTAATAAAATAGGCCATATAATTAGAGGAGTATATAATAGCTCTAATAAAGAGTTTTAGATATAACTATAAAAGCAACACAAAGCAATTCACTTTTTTTACTATGGATCTTATAAGCAATATACAAAAAGTGAGGATGAACTTAAAATGGGTCTTGTATAGATTCAAATTGAAAACAATATAATAATAAACCAATTTTTAGCAAGAACAATATTAGGGCCATTAACTACAAAAACAAAATTTCTAATCATATTCCCTATAATTTTTACAATATCTGCAAATAAAAAAGTAATCATATATATAGATTGTAGTGTAGCCATTAATATATAGAAGACAATCCAGTCACAAAAGTTTATTTCTATAAAAAAATAAACCAAAATAATTAACTGGCCACTATGGAACTAAATCAAGAACCTAGTATGAAAGAAAAACCTTTACCTCATACTTGAAAAGATCAAGGTCTATTAAGATAATGAGTTCAACAATATAGCAGATAGGTTAGCAAAGCAGGCCAGAAAAGAAAACTTTTTGTTTTGATAAAAAACACCTAATTTGAATCAAGTTCTCACAATAGTAGCCTGAAAGGAATATACTATTGATATCAGTATTAGAGATTTTCTTAAAAAATAGAATACAAAGAAAATAGGACTAGCCTAAACTAACAAAAACATATCTGAGACCGATAAATATACTTTAATAAAGAAATTGACTGGCAAATTTTTTGGAAACAATTCAATCTATACAATACCTTTTATATCTTCTTTAGCATCAATAAGGACAAGTGTTTTTTAATAAATTTAATCCATAATAAGCTTTCTACTCTTCAAGTAATACAGAAAAGAAAATCAGACTTATATTCAAATATAATATGCTTTATATATAAATTATAAGAGAAAATCCAGAAATATCACTTTGAGTGTTCCAAGATTCAAAGTGAAAGATCAATTATATAAGCCAAATCTCAAAGTAAAAATTTTTCAATATATCAGGAAAACAAAATATATATAGTATTTGATAAGAGCCAGGTAGAAGTTAAAAAAGTAATAAGGAAATGGATCCAGGACATTAAACAACAGAATAAAAGCTTATATAATACAATTTATGACTTTATATATAGAGACAAGACCAAGATTCTGAAAAAGCATCTCAAAGTCCTCAAGATCTCAATGATAATAATATAAGAGACTATTGATAAATTTTATAAAAAAAACAAAGAAAACCTTCAAAAGGAAAGTTTGGAACAAGTACTGTAACATTATTATAAAATAAAAATAAAATCAAGAAATTATCAGCAAACTCAAAAGGCTTAGAGTACTAGTTGATATAACTAGAAAAATAAATTGAGTCTTTAAGGAAGCCAATCATTTCTCTATTATTTTCTCCAGAAATATAACAAATAAAAAAGAAAACCCAGAATAAATAAAGTTTCAATCAATATAATAAATATAATAAGTAGTTGAATATCTAAAGATTTTAAATGATTTATTTTTAATTACAATTAGAACTTCAGAAGATCTATAGTAATAAGCTGTAAGCAATGATCTAAATAGTTAAAGGATAATCCAAGCCATAAAGGAAGTGAAATATTATCCTTTAAGTTGTATATAAAGAAGATTAAACTTTGTAGATAGATAAGTCAATATGTAAAAGTTATAAAATATATAAATATCAAATATGTTTACAATAAAATAGACAAGCCATATTGGTCTGACTATGCATTAAAAAAAAAATAAGCTATATTAATCTAATTATAAGTTAAAAAAAAATAACAATAATAATAATATACAGTATATAAAAACCTTTTAAGTATATTGTTAACCTTAATAAATAACTATATTTTTCTTTAATTATTAGTTATAATTTTTAATTATTATATTACTTTAGTTTTTTTTTTATGTTTAAACTGTAACTAGTATTAGATGTAAGACTTTATTTGGCAATTTAATTCTATTATCATTATATCAAACATCTTTATATATACAGATTAATGCGTATTTATCATGACAATCCTAGCTAAACCTACCACCACTTTGAAAGTGTGTACATATAGCTAATGACTGGATGATTAATATATAATTATAAACAATAATACTAGACTAGTTAGTATGAGGATCAGATGACTTTATATATATATATTGTATATATTTTTAAAATAACCTGCTGTCCAGTTTGTTATGTGGACTTTATTAAACATAATATAGGCTATACTATTTACAGTGTCACTAAAGCTAAAATGCTAACTAACTCACTTATCTTAGTTTATTGTTAAACTCTAAGTATAATATGGAAAGTGATTTGTTACTCCATTTATAGTTTGGGTAAATTCCCTTTTACTATGAATATCATTGCTTGCAATCACTATTGCAAATCACTGGTTAAAGTTCTGACTGAGTCTAAAACCCAACTATTTATCACACTTTTAACTTCTATTATTATTATTCTTGTTAAACCTTTTCCTAGATATTTTTTTTCTATTTTCTTTTTTTCTTCTCTTGACTTTTTTGCTTTTTTTGTTGGATAAAACTTTGTGAGCCTTTTTATTTTATTTTTTTGAAAAATTTCTTGAGCTTTTTCCCATTCTATTATTTGTTCACATTGTTTGTTTCATATTTCTTTCCTGAAGTAATTCAAAATCTTCTTTTGATACCAAAGTATCTATTTTCTGGCAACTTCCTATCTTTTTTCCTCCACATTCGAGTTCCCCTACTTCTGATAATAGATCTTTTTGATCACCCTAAGAAAAAACTAACTGAGTCTTGGCTATTTTTGAATACTTTTCTTATTAGCTTTGTTATTTATGCTTCTATTTCTCTCATTTCTTTTTTATCTACTGTCAGAATACTACTACATTCTTTTTGAGCTTGTTCTTTTCGCTTCTGCATCTCTTTCTTGAATTCTTGATATATTATCATACACCTCTTGATTAGACTTTCTTCATTGTATTTTTCTATCTTGGGCATTCCAAAAGATGTTCTATTGTTTCCTCCTATTTTTCATATACTAGACTGTCTTTTTTGTGATATAGGTCTAGTCTCTTAATTACTAGTTTGGTCATTGTCGATAGTTCATTGTTGATTAACTTTACCAAAAAACTTTTTCATAGTGAGCTTTTAAAGGAGGTGTCACACGTGTATTCCTTTTTTAGTCTTTTTTATACCATGTTCCATAAATAGTTTTGTTGATCTTCTATTTGAAGGTTCCATTTGTCCCTAGTTCAGTTTTGTTGTAATCAGCAGTATGTTGTTGTTTTATTATTTATCTTTTTTATGAATTGTCTTATGAAACTATTCAGTGTTATATCCTACTATTTGACTTCTATAATGATCTTGTCAGATTTAAGATCCTTCTATTGGATTGTTGAGAGGTTTAGTGCTTCTTTAATCAACTTGTCTACTAGATCATTTTTCTTAATATTGGTGCACACCTTAACTTTAATCAACTTCAATTTTATGTTTTTTGTTTTGACGATATTTAGTATCTGTATTCAAAGGAACCAGTTTTTTTCTTTAAGCCATCTTCTATAGGTCATTTTTAGATCATCTTTTTTCAACTTGTTTTATTTAGATATATATGTTTGACTATCTGTATAGATTTCAACTAAGCTTTCTACTGGTATTACTAACAGAATTGTGACTATTGCTATTAGCTCTGCTCTTGTAAATGATGGCCAATTTTGTACACCTGCCTAGAAACTACTCTCTTGACTTTTACCACTTGTTTGGATCCATGCCATCCCATTCTAACTTTTTCTTTTCTATAATCTATTAGGGATTCATCCAAGTAAAACTGGAATTTCTCTTGTTTTTCAAGGTTTCTCTATAGAATTTCTTTTAAATAATCTTAATAGATTCCTTTTTGAATATGTTCTTCAATAATCCTTATTTTTCATTTTTTGATTATTATTTATGATATTTGGTTTTTATTTTTTTGAAATGTTATAGTACACTAGATCTTGTCTATTATTTTACTTTCTAGTATTTCTTTTTTTATCAGAATCTTTAGTTCTTTGGTAGTTCTTGTTGATTTGCATTTGTTCAAAAAAGTGATCTCATGAAGCTTATTTTTATTTTTGTTTATAATACAAGCATCATTACTGAATATGCTATTTGCACATCTTCTGTACTGAAACAAAGTTGTTTCTTGGTTTTCTGCTTGTTCTTCCCAGTTAAAATATACCAGTTCCTTTTCTGATTTTGAAACTTTTCCTCAGATTAATTTTGTTAGACTTTTGTTCAGAATACACCAGGTTTTTTATCTCTTATTTCTACTTAAGTTGAGTTTTGGATAATCAGATTTTTATGAGATATTGTTATTATACCATTTTTCCATGATTTCTTTTATTGTTTTTGGTGATAATAAGTGTGACAATTTGCTATGCCAATCTGGAATTGGTTTTTTACTTGTTCCCCGAAGAAGTTGAATCAATCTTCACTATTTTAGTCTCATGATTTCTTTCTCTACAATCTGATCTAGGTATATTAGTCTATTGTTGTACAAGGATAGAATAGCTTTTCTATATTCTTCTTTTAATAGATATTCCTGAATTGAATTATTTTCTTTTTTCTATTTAAAAGTTTTGTCTCATTTCTAGCTTTGGAAAGCTATCCCTTGATCCTTTGCAATTTTAAGTATTTGTATTGAGAAGTTACTCTTATCTACTATTTAATCTAGTTCTTTACAGTTGAGCAAGTTTTGGAGTTCCTAGTATTTAGCTGTGCCTGTTTCAGTCTAATAATTGTTGTAAGTTATGCTAGACCTTTATCGTTTAGCCTATTACAAAGACCTGTAACTTGGCTTTCTCTTTATAGCATTTATATACTTTTGAGACTATAGATTTTAAGGTGATATACTATACTATTAGGTATCGATTTATATAATGCACTTTTGGTTTTGAATAGTTTTCAAAATCTGGTTGTTAGGTCATTGCATGTTTTTAATAATAATATACTATGCTGTATTTAAAATTCTATTCTTGGAATTAGGATTCTATTTAAAATATAAAGAGCTTGCTTATTTATTATTTTTTTTTTTCAGTGTTCTAATTATCAAATTGATTTCTCTATTAATTTTCTTTATTATTTCTACTGAAATTTTTTGATTTCCTGTTCATATACCTATGTAATAATTTCTATCTAACTCTTTTATCTCTTCTTTGTTTATTTTAGCTTTAACACTTCTAAGATATTGACTAGGATTGTTAATAGTGATGAGAACTGATTTACTACTATTAATTTAAGAGTTATTGGTTTTGTAAAAGATTCTTGCTATTTCTAAGATTTGTTTCATATTCTTTTTTGATCTAGCTATCCATGTAGTATCATTCATAAAAGCTATTGCAACATGTCTGAATTCTAGTTTATGTTCTTTCTTTTCATTAAAATCTGGATTCTATTTGACTGGTATTGTATATTCTTTGTCTTTGTCATTTTGAATTTTGTATAATAAAGAATTATAAAATATTCTCCATAGTAGTGATAAAATAGTTTTCTCTTGATCTATACTATCTTCTGCTACTATTGATTCCGTAGGTCATTTTCGTATAGTATTCTGAATTCTCTATTTGCATAAAGACTATAATAATTTTGATGAATCCTACTGGAATTTTGATTCTTTCCATTGCCTTTTGTAACATATCCAGACTTATAGCATCATACACTTTGACTATATCTTGAAGAAGTATCCATAATTCTTTTTTGTTGTCTTTGGCTTCCTCACAAATATTATTCAATACTTGGATAGGTTCTGCTATACCTTCTTCAGATAGACCTGTGAAGTTTGAACCCTTCAAGATATTATATATTTTGCAAATATTACTTAGTCTATTGATAAGGATTTTTGTAAAATATTTTTGAGTAACTTAGAGAAGAACAATTGGCCTCATGTTTTGTAATTCACAATTCCATGTTTTTGGCTTGACAATTGGATAAATATGGTTTTGTTTCCATCTATCAAGAATAATTTCAAGTTTTATAAACTTGTTCAATATTTTTTGAAGATATTTTTTACCTCAATATCTTTATCTTTACTTTATTATACTTATAAAAATAGAATTTTACAAATACTCATAATATATAATAAATATAAAAGCAGATATAAATAATGTAACTATAAATATAAAACTACACTATAAGAAAAATATTCAATGCTCTTTTAATTTTTTCTAGAACAATTCTAAAGAATAATCTAGTTATCAAACTATTATCATACTTTAATCTGTATTATAGATTTTAAATATTTTGATATGATCAGGGAATTCCTTCTCTCACCAAGGTTTTCTAATAGAAGGGTTATCAAAATTTCTAATGTTACTTGACATTCTGCCAGTATAATGTTTACTCTATTATCAACTTAAATGTAGGAATAATGGGGATGGAGTTTTATCTTCCAACTATCCCTAAAAGTTTCATCAATAAAGTCGACTTTTTTACATTGTATATTTATCTACAAATATTTGTATTTGTAATAAAAATCCAGATCATTGATTGTTTCATCAAATCCATCTTTGAATAGCTCTTCAAGTATGGAGGAGGTAAACTTTAAATAAGTCTTGAAATCTTGAATGGTTAATCCAAAACTACTGGTAGTGAGAGTGTAATTGTGAATACTAATCTTCCTTTTCTTAGATAAATGAATCTGATATTTGCTAGATTCATCTTCACTTGATTTATTAATTCAAGTACTGTCCATTTGTTGAGCTCATCACAATCAGTCTTGAAAATTTTTCTGAAAGACTTTTAAACCAGTGCTTCAGCAGTACTGGCCTTGATTTCTTGATGAGCTGTCTACTATTTTTTTCTTTGCTTGGCATGTTTATTAACTTTCATAATATCTAGTTTGTAATATCTATTGAAATATTTTTTTCATGAAATATAATTAATAAAGTCTTTACTATACTCAGAATATTTATACATTTTGGGAAGCAGTAATTATTTAGACAAAAGTTGTTTATCTTTTGGTTTACTTTGTTTCTTGTCTTCTTGGTATTTTCTTTTTTTTTTGGATGACATTTTCTCTTCTTTTTAAAGGAGCCTAAATCAAGTGAAGAAGAGAAGACTTGTTATTTAGAATTACTAAAGCAGACAGAAGAAGCTTTGCTTATTTATTTGACAAAGAGCTCTTTTACTTAGTTTAGCTGTTCTGCGGGTCTAGAATACTTGAATGTAATATTATAAGAAAAGCTTATCTTTATAGAGAAGTTCACCATATTGTGTTTGATTTTTAAAATTACTATTTTTCATTGTTTACTTTTTTTTTTGGAAAAATTTTCTTATAAGAAAATTTTTAAGAAAAAAAAGAGATTACAAGAAAGAGTTTTTTTTTTTTTACTCAAATGACTTTTTATAATATACTAAACCAGTCCTTTCTTATATATATCTGATGGGATATTAATACCTTTCAATATTCCTAAATATTATTTGCTCAGATCTTAAAGGGGAATATATTACCTTTTTTGTCATTATTTATAATATCAGATCAATTTCTATTAACTGATTTTCAATTAAGTAGAGCATTAAATAGAAATATCTTGAGCTAGGAGAGTGAAGTTCTGAAAGTTTCCAGGATAAAGTAGACTTGAGATATTTTATATAAGGCTAAATCAGAAGCCTTACTTCATACAATCCTTCTG
>CAJVPT010007404.1:0-10093 GCA_910592055.1 Acaulospora colombiana
ATGCTCTCCCATAGACAATGGTATGTGTGTTCTTTTAACGGATTTTCTCTCTCGCTCCTTCTTTTTTGTTGAACTAAACACCAATTAATTCGCTTGTAAGATGATGAGGACGTTCACCACACTCGTCGAAGAATTAAGGGATATCCTCAATCGCTGCACAATTTAGCGATGGCCATACAGTTTCTTGTCGGAATTGTAACTTTCCTTTATGTTTTATACATAATGTTCTTATATTTCGAGGAAGAGCGCGTCGAAATGGATATCCCTTCTTATATGATTACATATATTATCTGTCATTTGATAGCCTGGATCATAAACTACTATTTTACCAATTCCGAGAAAAACGATAATCAGAGGTGGAGCTATTTTGTTCAAGGATTTTGGTATTGGGCCTTCATCCTCGCAAACATTGAGTTGTATAATCGGTTGATGTATATTTCAAAGCAAAATCGTGTAGATGAAGACGACAATTGGTCGAGGAGCTGGATATTGATGTCAATTTTTATTTTGCGATATGTGTGCAATTCCATACTGATTGTATGCGCTGCTGCTTTGACATTCCTGTGGAGGCGATCTCGCGAAGCTCAAGGTTATGGAGGTGTCAATTTACAGGGTGACAATGATTACGATGATGAGGGGGATCCACATATCCCCGACATGGAATCACAACCCACCACACCCATCTCAATGGCTGACGACCCTAAATATGCCCCGCCTCATACCCTCGGTGACTTCCTATCCAAATGTAAAAAGTTATTGCCATTTATATGGCCGACTCATAGCATAAAATTGCAAGCCGCGATACTAATATGCGTATTACTTTTGCTCCTGGGGCGAGTTGTCAACGTTCTTCTTCCCTACCAGTATAAGGTGCTCGTGGAACGTTTAACCGCAGGAGAAGTAATTTGGAAAGAAATCATATTTTTTGTGGGCCTAAGGTGCTTGCAAGGAGATGTGGGGGTTACGAACACTATTCAAAGTGTGTTGTGGATACCCGTAGGGCAGGTGAAAAGAAAAAAAAGTTTTTTTTTTTTTAAGAGTCTCGCTGAATGTTTTCATGCGCTGAGATACTATGTCAAATCAGTTTACGACGCGAGAGATTTCGGTCAAAATGTTTGAACATCTATTGAACTTGTCGTTACGATTTCACCTTAATCGTAAGACTGGTGAAATATTACGCGTCCAAGGTAATTAGTCAAAACCCAATACGATAAGTGTAGAATTTTATGCAACAGAATGAAAAGAAATGTAAAATTTTCATTTGCTAACACGTTTATGAAGATCGCGGTGTTTCCTCCATTGTCTCCATTCTTTCATCCATTCTGTTTAATATCATCCCAACCCTTGTCGATGTTGCCATCGCTGTGGTTTATTTCACGCTGGCGTTTGACATATTTTTCGGGTTGATCGTATTCATCACTATGTCCTTGTACATAGTAAGCACCATCATCATGACTGATTGGAGAACGAAATACCGGAGGTTATCCAATTTACTGGATAACGCCATGGAAGCGAAAGCTGGTATGTAATGGATGATCGCGAATCACCAAATGTTCATCTAGTTTTTCCATTCCGGTTGACTTATCTGAGATATTTATATACAGTTGACTCCTTGTTAAACTACGAGACTGTCAAGTTATATTCTGCAGAGAATTTTGAAGGTAACCGGGTATCATCATCTTCGTGTGCAATTGTATACTTTATATGTTTAAGTAAAGGGGAGAACACATTTTTTTTTTTTTCTTATAAATAGTCGACCAATACTTGCATGCAATATTGGATTATCAACTGGCTGATCAGAAATCAAGCTTCACCATGTATATTCTCAACACCACACAGAATGTTATAATTCAAATGGGTCTCTTGGCCGGATGTATATTGTGTGCGACTCGAGTGTCGAGGGGGGAAATGACGGTTGGAGATTTTGTTATGTATCTAACCTACATACTTCAATTGTATGGACCTCTCAACTGGTTTGGGAATTACTATCGAGTTATTCAGAAGAATTTTGTGGACATGGAGAAAATGCTTGATCTCCTTCAAGAGACTCCCGAAATAAAAGATTTGCCTCAAGCCGCCCCCTTGGTGGTGAAGAAAGGGGAAGTCATCTTTGACAATGTGTCATTTGGTTATGATGCCAAGGTTCCCACGCTGAAGAATATATCATTCACCATCCCGAGTGGATCAACCGTTGCCTTGGTGGGGCCATCGGGCGGTGGTAAATCAACAATTATGCGCCTTTTGTTCAGATTCTATGATGTTCAAACGGGTCGCATTCTTGTTGACGGGCAAGACATCCGACATGTCAAACAAGAGGACCTGAGAAATTGCATTGGGATAGTTCCTCAGGTAGATTGATGCTCTTGACACGTGGCACTCCTATTTTGTCACGGGAAATAGGAATTGTAATCCGTATGATATTTCTAGGAAACCGTGTTGTTCAACGATACGATAAAATACAATATTCGATATGGCAAGATCGGTGCTGATGATCAGATGGTCGAGGAAGCCGCTAGCGCCGCCCAAATTCATGATAAAATTTTGGGCTTCACCGAGGGATACGAGACCAAGGTGGGCGAGAGAGGTTTAAGACTTAGTGGCGGGGAAAAGCAGAGAGTGGTGAGTTTTGTTGATCACCAAGCAATTTCCATCGTGATATTGATCAAACTTTTAATTTTATTGATTCGATTTTTTTGCAGGCTATCGCCAGGACTCTTTTGAAGGTTTTGCATATCTATTCATATTTATATATAAATACGTTTGAAAAAAAGTCTGTCCTTCAAGTGTCACGCAATCACAATTTGTGTTAACTCAAACGTCATCTTCGTTAATATCCCTTAGAATCCACAGATAGTTTTGCTTGACGAGGCCACCTCTGCGCTCGATACTCGTACGGAACGACATATTCAAAAATCTCTTCGGAAGATGACTGTTAACCGAACGACCTTAATCATAGGTATGCGAATAGGGCAATATTATTTGAGGACTTCTCAAAGACTGCTGAACTTATTCAACTTATATTAATCACGTGAAACTAAATGAAAAAATAAACCGAACAAAATAAAGCACATCGCCTTTCAACCATCGTTCATGCTGATCAGATTCTCGTCTTGCAAGATGGCGAAATTGTTGAAAGAGGTTAGTTTGGCGATCTGCTTCGTTGGTTCCGGCACTTGCTGTTCTAATATCTTCGAATTTCACAGGATCACATATGGAGTTAATGAGAAAGGAGGGAGTGTATTATAAACTATGGAATAAACAATTGAAGCATCATGAGAAGATGAAAAAGGAAGCGGAAGCACAGCAGAATATAACCGTCTCGACTGAGAATGATGTTTTGGTTGCCACGGAGACACCTGGTGCAACCAACATTGATGAAGTCGTTAATACGGAAGACAGTACGCCTAGTTCTAACGCGAGCGCGGGTGATCAAGGATCAGCCGAGGAAGAGGGTGCTGATGGGGACGACGAGAGGCAAACGACGACTGCATATGAAAGTAGTGAAGAAGGCGAAGACACAAGTCAGAATCAACCTTAGATATGCGAGAAGTTTGCAACGAACATTGACTTCTGCATCTGGGAAGAATCTTGGAAATAGAAATGCGTCGGTTGCACCTATCGAGGTCGCGAGATACGCTTGCGTTAAAAATTGGAAATTGTTTAATCGCATGTATTTATATTGTTTTAATATGAAAATGGCCAGACATTTGAATTTTTTATTATTTATTAAACATTTCGAATAAATAGATATACATATAATAAAATATAAACCTTTAATACAGTATACAGTAGACTAAATGCTATAATCTTGTACAGTATAAAGATGATCTTTAAATATTAAAAATTATATTTTAAATTAAAGGCATTTTCTGAAATTTCAGACCTCTTGAAAAACCCTTTCACCATGCATTTTAATATACT
Organism: Acaulospora colombiana; assembly: GCA_910592055.1. Classification (NCBI taxonomy): domain Eukaryota; kingdom Fungi; phylum Glomeromycota; class Glomeromycetes; order Diversisporales; family Acaulosporaceae; genus Acaulospora; species Acaulospora colombiana. Next base: position 3,922 of record CAJVPT010007404.1, read on the forward strand.
GCACACAATTCAAGTGTAGCATACAGCATGGTGCATATAACAAGTTATATAGAATGGTGATGCACACTCATTTATTCAGCTATTATACAAAAATTAATTTAATCTACATGCATAAAAACAAACAGAATTTAACCAAGGGAATTAATATACTATATACTATATATATATATATATATATGCATCATTATCTACATTGCCTGTATATCTTTTTTCTAAGTTTACTTAAATCCGGTTTAAGACTCACTCGGTACAAGAAAAACCACCAGAAATACAGTCACCGTGATGATTGTTATTAAAATTAATGAAGCCAATAAAATTTTTCGCTATTTTAGTGAAGAAAAAGGGGCGTGTTTTTTTTCTCTTTAGAAAATTATCGTCTTGAATGAAGTTTTCTTTGCGACATATAAATTGTTCAAGTAATTCAAATCTGGATGACTTACTTTTTTAATTTTACCGGTTGAAGATAATGATCGAATCGTTTCGTCCCGCGTCGACCCCGGCGTCATTTCGGTCGGCTGTTCACGGCTGTCCGTTCCTTGCTCTATTACAAGGGCTTGAACCTCATTGAACATCCTGTTAAGCTCCTACCATAAGGAATAGAAAAGGTGATTAAATAATGTTAATCTCCAAGCGGGTTGGTCGAGCATCTCCACCGCATTTTTTAATTGACAGATTTTTTTCAACAACTCAACATCCTGAACAGATGAGGATTCTTACGGTGATTGATTTCTTGATCAGATGTACATCACGCTGACGATCTTGAATTTCCGTGAGGATCACTCGCGTTTGCTCATCTGATGTGGTTGAAAATAACTAAAATTTTAAAGGTTTCAGAAAAGTTGCCACATTTAAAATTAGAATAATATTAACAGCATTAGCCTCGGTTATAATAAAATAATAAATTCAACGGCAACAACAACGCAATCACCATCACCACGATAATGATATTATTGACCTGTGTTATAATTCCCTGTCCCACTTTGTCGCCAAAGAGTTCATCTACTTCATCTTTCGACGCATCCGGTTTAACTATGAATAAATAAGATTTAAAATGCGCGATTCGTTACTTTCGAGCAACCCAATAATATAAAAGGTCACCCACCAACATGATATTGCCCGACTATTCTTTCTTTGTATCTTCTCTCGTTTTCAACTTGCATGTTACGATAACCCGTCATCGTATCCATGAAGAATTTTGCCAAAGCAGCATACTGTGAAAAATTCGTTTGGCGTGACCATTAGATGGTTGACAAGAATGAATTCTCATAATATATACTATATATTTATATTTATATATATACCCTTGTCAGGCGCATTTGCGCTTGATCTTGACCCACCGTCGGCGACCGGTTGCTCTGATCCATTGCTGTGAAGCATAATTAAAATATATAAGTTTGTCGAATAATGAAAAAAAATATCGAGCCTCTTAATTTCGTACCTGCTAATCTTTGACTGACTTGATTGCTCACACGGCTAGTTTCGGAAATTAATAGGTCCAGTTGCCGTGACATTCCTATAAATGTCAAATTTGATGTGTGCACATATTTGAGATCGTTGTAAAAGAATTTGTGCAATAGCAACTTGCAGAGAAAATTGCAAACAACACAAACAAAGAAAACAAGAAATTGGGAACGGTGCTCAACGAGAACTCTCATCTTCTGTAGTTGTGATCAAAACCCTCTTATGCAAATCCTCAATCGCTGTCATGTTTTCTTTTATCGAACGAATTATCTCCTGAATAGAGTTAATCTGAATACGTAATTCAAGGAAAAAAACCCAGATAGATTAGATAACCGACGCTTAATCCATTCCGAGGCAGAAACCACTAACCTCTTTGAAGAATTCGCCGAGAGTTTTGCTACCACTACCACTGCTTTGTGTTGCTTGATTATTAATATCAAAATCATCCATTTCTATTTCCAAATCGCCCGAATTCCGAATTCTCTCATTATCATTAACATTTGACTTTTGAAGTTCAAAGCATATTTAAAGGCAAATAATTAATTGCCAATTATTAGTCGAACCTAAAATAGAGCGTCATATATACTAACCCGAAAATCAGAAGTACGATCTCGACTCATTATAGTAGTGGTAGACAGAAAATTACAAGAATTCGTAAATTATGACTATTTAGAGCCCATCAGTCTTGAAGACTTCGGAAAGAGGGAAGCCAATCTTTCCAAGAATATTATTTGCCAACACATGAAACGTTACTGTCTTTGCATACATGGAAAAGCTAAAAATTTTTTCTAAATTCCATTTTCGTGTTGTCGACTGCTAAATTTGACAGTAGCTGACTTTTTTTATATCATACTGTACTACTCTTATGCTTGACTCGTAGTACCTTTTCATGCAGGTAGATCTGCCCTGGTACTTCGAAAATGATATAATTAGACTAATCACCTGCGGTGTTTCATGACACCGATGATTTTTAATCAAAGATTTACTAAATGTTTTCCCTCTAAATTCTCCGTACTTTTTGAAACCTTGGTAAACTGTTTTGGCCTTATTGTGATTCGAAAATAGGTTGTGATAAATAGCAGAATTCCGAGAGATCAATCGACCAATCTTTTTTCTGATTCGTTTTATTTTTTTTCGATGAGATTCGATGGTAAATCACGGAGTAGTGTTACACGTTCGGTAACGAAAGTACCACCAATTACCGCTTCCCATATGTATGTCATGCATGTAACACTTTCACATTATCCAATAGGGATCCATCCTCCCTCTTCCGAGCAAAGATGAATCTGATTTCGTCTTCTGAAGAAAGATGACTTAAAAACGACTAGTCGAGGTGTGTGCATCCGAAAAACTTGCCATATTAAGGAAACGAAATTTAATTAGGCGTACAGGTTTTAGTGCTACATCACATTGTATGAACTCGATTTGGCGTATTGGATCTTCACATCGCGTACCCATTGTCGGCGTGCCGATGAGGTTGATGCAATATAATATGTTGTATACATAACTAGGTTAAATATAACCCCAAAATTTTTATTTTTATAAAATCTATTAATATTTTTAGAATCAAAAAAAAAAAATTTTTTTTTGAAGAGTATTATAAAAAATTAATATACTGTACATGGTTTTGATATATTTAAAATCAATAAAATAAGTTTTTGGCAATTTATTTAATAAAGAATTTCATTAGACTAATTAAATAATATTGACAAATACAAGACCAACTTTTCTTTGTTTAGTTATGACATAATAGTTTTAATAATAAAAAAAAATATTTTAAAATATTAATAAAGTTCAGTATCTATAAATGCATATTTTTTAAAAAAATGAAACTATTGGATTAATAATTTATATATAAAAATAAAAAACCATTACAATTTTAAAATTGATTTAAAATTATTTATTATAAACAATAATTTTTTTAATAAAAAAATAGACTTTACAATAATTATAATTTCTTTTCACAATAATTGATAATCATAATAAATCAAATAGAATCAGATTTTAAATAAAATCAATTTAAAATAAATTAATTTAGTTTTCAAATAAAATTCCTTTAAATTAAATTAAATCAATTTTTATTTAAAATAAATTTAATTTATAGTATATTAAATAAAACATTTAGTTTAATTTAATTTATTTATTTAATTTTGATAATATACTCAAGTTTACTTTATTTAATTTTTTTTATAATTTATATATTTTAAATTTATAAAGATATTTTATAAATTATTTTTTCAAATATCTATTTTTAGAATTTTATAAAAAAAACTAATTACATAAAATGTATTCTAATAACTTGTTAAGCTCCATTAATATACTTTGTCAAAAAAAATAAAAAATATTATAAGTATAAGAGATAATTACTATAAAAAAACTAATAAGTATATTATAGTTAATGTTATCTTAATTAGATCTTTAGTTTTTTTATTTTTATTTTTATTTAAGTTATTTCTTAATATTGATAATTTCTTATATAACTTTTAATATATAGAAGTAAAAGCATATATCATTTTAAATATTAAATATAATTAATGAATTTTATTTATAATTCCTTTGATTTATTATTCAAATTGTTTGTTTTAAGATATTATAAAATAAGTGAAATTATATTTTGATAGATTCAATTTATAAAAAACTTTAAAATGTTTATATCAAAGTTAGTGAACAAGTATTATTAATCAAAAACAATTAAAAGTTATCTTTATTGAGATTTGAAGAGTAATTATATTTATATATGTTTTTGATACATAAATAATTATAATAGAAATACAAAATAAAATATATAAGTCATGTAGCATATTAGTTCAAATGCTTATGTGACAAAAAAAAAATAATAATAATAAAAATAATTAGTTTTTTATTTATTTATACTTTTATTCAAGATTATTATTTATAATAAAAAGGTCAATGTATTTGATGGCATAATTCAATTATTTTCTTATATCATTATCTATGCTTAAGTATAATTCAGAATTTAGTTATAGTTGTCTAGGTCTAGTTTTCAAATAAAAATAAATATTATTAAAGGCCAAAGAAGTCAAACAAAGTTCAGAATTTTCATCATGATCACATGACCGATGATCATGATACAACTGAAACTTACGTGAAACAATCAATTGTTGACTATCACCATATCCTCTACAAGCTAGAAGAATGCATGAACAATCCATTCGCATCAAAAAGATTAAAAACTATAAGCTGAAGTAATAGAAAATTAGCTGACCAAGAGGTAATTTATGCATGACATAATACTAGAATAGCCATAGTGATTATTTAATAGTCCTATATGTAAAAATGTATAAATGTAACTTCTTTCAATGGCTTAATAAAATGACGAATCTCATGATAAATTTTTTGGATAAATTGTTATAACAGTGAAATTATAAGTAGTTTTAGGAAAAACTACCTTGAGACTCGTCCAAATCTTTTTATGCCCCTGTTTTAATTTTGGTATTGTTTTGTGTGTGTGATAGAAAGATAGACTCTTCTATCTGCAGGTTACATGAGCTTTTGGTCATTAGTGACAAACTCACTGATTAGCCTGCTACAATATAAATTATTATATTCTTCCCTTCTTAAGAATAAGATATCCATGTTTCTTCAAATTCTTTGATTCTTTCTTAAGCATTAATTAAGTTTTTTTTTTTTTTTTTTTTTTAACTCTCTGTCAAGCTAGTTATGTATGTTTTATTAAACAATTATAAGCTGTACATATAATATGAATTGCTAAAGCTAAAACTTTAACTAGCTCACTCGTCTTAATAATTATTCTAAGTACAACTTTAAAAAAAAGTAATTTTTATTGCATTAAAAGTTCAGGTAAAGACCCTTCCTACTTTTAATATCATTGTCTACGGGTCACTGCTGTAGATCACTCTTTGCAGTTTTGACAGAACTTAAAACCCAACTATTTTATTCCAAATCTAATTCCTTTTGATAAGATATCTGTGAGACTTTGATCTTTTAATCTTCCTTCTTCTATTAATGAAGCTTCTCTTCTTTCTGGTGATGCAGTTTTAGGTTTTGGACCAGAAAGGCTTGGAGATCTTTTTATTTTATTACTTCTTTGAATCCCCTGTGTTCTTTCCTATTCTATAATTTTTTCACATCTTGCGTTTCAAACCTTCTTATAGAATCAGTTGCATACTGTACTCTGCATCTTCTTTATCCATTTTTTTGCTTCTTTTCTGATTCTTTTGCCATGGCATCTAAGATCTGTCATCTAGAGAACAAGGTTGCTTCTTATCAATCCTGTAAAAAAGCTCAACGTATCTTGGCTAATTGTCAAAACTTATTTCACCAGCCTGGATATCTGCTTATCTATTTTTCCCAATTCTTCCCTATTCTCTATTATTAGTCTTACATTTTTCTTAGCTACTTCCTTTTTTCTTTCTTGTAGGAGTTCTTTAAAGTTCTTCAGAACCCCTTCGAGATCTTTGTTCCATGCTTTTTATATCTGTTATTTATAAGCTAGACATTCTAGCAGGTGATCGATTGTTTCTTCTTTATGAAAACCATATGCAATACATTTCACTTGCTTATATAGATCCAGCCTTCTAATTGTCAGCTTACTCAAAGTTGATAGCTCATCACTCATTAATTTAATGAGGAAGCTCTTTCTCTGTAAGTCTTTTAAATATGTGTCCTATATACATCCATTTATTCTTTCCCATGCTAGATCCCAAGTGTATTCTTGTTGTTTTTTGAT
>CAJVPT010007405.1:0-10091 GCA_910592055.1 Acaulospora colombiana
AGAAACTGACAAAGAAATGATGGAAACCGATCATAATACAACCTACTGCAATATACAACACTGGAACACCGACCCCCAAGAATCGAATAGATAAAGATCACAACCCAATACCAGATATAATTGGCAGGACACACCTCAAGAAAAATGGAATGATTTTGGAGAACATATACAATCCAAGCTTGAACAATCATGGGATAATCTAAACACCTCACCAGATAAAGTGAACAAAAAATGGAACCTCCTCAGAGATGCTATTCTACAAAGCACAGCTCTTCATATCAAAAAATACAAGGAAAAAAAGAAAGTACCAAAACCACCCAGCCCCTCTACTGATGCTCTATGCAAACTCTTAAAAATTTACTTATTGGGTAGACAACTTCTCAACCACAACCCACCATCTGAACACGTCCTCAAGAAAATCAAGTCCATATCGAATAAACTAGCCAAGAAATACTCTATCACCATAGAACCTCTAAAGGAGCCCTCTTATTCAGCCAACATTGCAAAATGGATTAAATCTATCAAAAACACAAGAGACATACATAAAACAATCTTCAACAAACTGTGCAGAAACAAACAATCAGAAGCCATATCTAAAAGACTACTAAGAAGACAATTATACTTTAATACCAACAAAAAACAAATAATCAGAAACTTACTAGATGACGCAAAAAGATATATCACACTAGACAAGCTGATCACACATAAACTGGAGGAAACAATCATCACAAATCCAGAAAAAATCAAAGAAGCAGTCAGGACACATTACCAAAACTGGACCAGTAAATGCATCATCAAGATGACCCACTTCACAATATGGGAGGAAGAATATAAACCACTACAACAAGTGAACAAGGAATGGTACATCAATGCAACTAACACCATTACAACAGAAGAAATCCAAGAGGTACTTAGGAAATGGTCCAACAAATCAGCACCAGGACCACTAGGAATCCCTTATATTGCACTGAAAAAACTCACCAAAGAAACAATAAACTATATTGTAGACCTCTTCAACAATATACTACAAACAGGTGAAGTATCAAAGGAGTGGAGTCAAGGCAGTATTTACCCCATTCCCAAACCAAAACCATGGAAAAAACAACATCAACATAACACGACCGATCACTCTTCTTGAAACAACACAGAAAATATTCACAAAAATCATCAACAACAGACTAGCTAAAATCTTTACCACCCACCAAATCCTATCTGAGCACAACTGGGCAGCCTTTCTAGGTTGCAGCACACAAGAACCTATTCACATAATCAGAGCAATCCAGGACAATGCAAAACAACATGGCAATGAAGCATGAATCCTGAGCCTAGAATAGCAAAAGCCTTTGACTCAGTAAACATTCAAAGACTTAAACTAGCACTCCAATGAATCAAATGCCCAGACATTATTACTCAAATTATCATGAACATCTGTGACAACCGACAAAACCATGTCATCACACAATTCGGACCATCACCACAATATACAGTAGATGACAGAATCAACCAAGGAGACATTATATCACCCCTACTCTGGAGAATCTTCTATGACCCACTCCTATCCCTGATCTCAAAAACACGAAAGGGATATGCCCTCACATCAGAAAAATAGAAGGAACCCACAGTACCACCAACTATTTCAACCCAAAATATCTCATGCCTAGCATTCATGGATGACACCACTTTAATAGAAAGTAGTCAAAAAAGACTACAAAAAATAAGCAACATCTGCTCATCCTTTTTCACAATAAATGATATTCACATTAACATATCCAAATCATACCTCTTAGCTCTCAATTCTGCATATGACCCAAACAACCAAATCCTAATTTACGAACAACCAATCACAATGCTTCCACCAAATCAAGCAGCTAGAATTCTAGGGATATATTTGGAAGGCAAAGGAGCAAAAATATACCAACAATATCTGATAAAGGAGAAAACACTCAAATACGCCAACACGATCAAATGGAAAGCAACAACAGACAAACAAATCAGATATCTACATAATCAAGTCTGAATAAATAATAACATACCTTCTATTGGACATGATTCTTACAGAATCAAACTGTAATAAAATCATGAGTATTTTAAATTCTATCTACAAATATAAACTCAACCTGGCAAAAACAGTACCCAACACAATCCTATACAATCCAATGAAATATGGTTTCTTCCATCTATGGGACAGACAACTATTACTCCAGGCCAACAACTGGTACAAAAGAATAAACAAACAAGATATTATAGGGAAAATTACCAGCATGCGTTTACAGAAAGTGCAAAATAGATGGTGGTCAACCAAATCTATAACAAGCACACAATTCACAGACCCATTTCTATCTCAAGGACAACGACTTCACATATGATCTCATCTTTCTTCTCAGACAATATGGATACACAGGAATAGCACAAAACATTCAAATCTTCAAAGAAACTGACATAACCATCGAAGAAATAACAGAACCAAGGTGGTATAATAAATACAGAAAAATGCTCGCAACAAACCACATTCTCTTCCTGAATCAAATAACCAACTATACAGGATCTAGACTAGCAGCATGGATAGAAATAATAATGGCAAACAAGAAACCAAACAGAAAAACACTCAACTGGTTCAAAGAAATCCAACAAAACTAAAAAATTCTAACTCAGATTGAAAACAGATGAATGTATACACAAAATACCAAAATCAATCACAGACTAGCAATAGAAACACCAAATCAAGAAATCAAATGGACTGCATCACAAGGAACTAATACAAGCATCATCAACAGAAAGCGTGCCATCCAACAGAATACAGTCAAACTATAACATTATATTAGAGCCCACAACAACTACTCCCCCCTAAAAGAATGTGACGGATGCCCCTTGAATACCACAGGAAAACAAGGAGAATGTATCTTCTACAAAGAAAAGAACAGCCTGATTAATATTACAGTTCACAAAAGCAAAACTAGCTCAAGAAACTCACTCTCCAAAAAAATTCGCCAAAGAAACAGAATCTCACCCAACAGCCTCAACAACATTCTCACAGACAAATTCTCACATCCAATCCTTCCCCCACCACTAACCATTCTCAACAATCAAATAACAGTCAACAAAACTATCATTAAAAGATACCTCAAGACAACAGAACGAACAATCAAGGAACTGGCAACAATACAACACAAAATAGAAAAACTTCATGAAATCTCAGTCTTTACAGATGGATCTCTAGACTCAAACCAAAAAATGGGATTTGGCTGGCATATTACTCAAAGGCCAGACATCAGTTTTCAAGAAAAAATAAACAAGTTTCCATCCTCAACAAAAGTAGAACTCGCCGCAATACTCACTTTCCTTATAACAGCACCTGCCAACTGCACTATTACCATTTGTAGCGATAGCCAAGCAGCCCTAGGAGCAATAAATAAGGCACAAAAAAATCCAGCCAACTTGAGAACACCCAAAAACAACAACCTAATCAATGCTATAACTCACATCATAGACAGTCAAATACTCTCTGTCATCTGGAAAAAAATTAAAGCTCACAGCAACGATAAACACAATGATAGAACAGACTTCCTAGCAAAAGAGGCAACTCTACCAGGAAAGGCAGCCAAGATTGAATGCATACCAATCAGAAGCAACACAGTGAATTGGACACAAGAATAGAATGGACACACCCTAGACAATACAATCTCAACATCCATAAAAAACTTAATTAGTACAAAATACATTCTCAATTGGAGAAGTCTTGACCGCAATTCACAACAATTGACAGTACCTCCACATTAAACGACATCGCATGGGAGGTCTCACTTACCAACAGACCACCATCAAAACTCACAACAGGACCTATCAATCGAGAGAATCACAATAGTAGATCCTTCAGATATAGACTTTGGAACCTAGAATTACCTACTAAGGACAAACTAAACAGAAGAACGGCAAACACCTATATGGATAACCAATGCCTTTACTGCCAACAAATAGAAACCAACACACACTGCATTATATGCAGGGGGAACGGAGTTGATATCTACAAAGAATTACAACAAATAATTAATGAAGAAGTCAGCAGTAGATCAAACATACCCACAAAACACAACCTCAACAAAGATCTCAATAAATAAGCAAAATTCTGGACAAATGAAGTCAAGAACTACATAGCAATAGGAGCCCTCACAATGGACTTAATAAAGACTATTAAAAAATATACACCAGCAGAGCATCACAGAAAAACTATCCAAAATATCATCAACAGATTCCTCAAGGTACAACAAGAAAAATGGAACCAAAGATACGATAACTTTTCACAATGGGAAAAAGAGTATAACATTACAGCAAAAGACAAAAGACAATGGCATCCTATAACTACAAAAAAGAATACATACAAATCATGCACTCCAGGTATCAACGCAATTATGGCATATGCTAGCCATCACTGGATTAGCTGGAACACAATCTACTCATTTTTAACAAAATTTTTATAGGACAGGTAGAGCCTTGATAAATTAGTCAAGTATATACCAGTACTTGACAATAAGCCACATGGTAGGAAGATTTCCTTAATGAGTTTACTTAGGTAGATAGAGTGATAAATTTGTATAAGATAAATTTGTACATACTCATCATAAAATATCTAATAAACAAGGCATAAGCCACTCATTAAAATATATATATATATAATCACTATTACTAAACTATCAAAAATTACTATTTAGATAGAAAACTACAAACAGTTCATAGTATTCATTGATAATTCTATATCAATTTAATAAAAAAGATACTATATAGATTTTGAATAAATTATTCTATATAGTAATAGAAATATTGTATTATTTAAAGAACAAACACAAAGTTCCCTTATCAATGGTAGTAAATATTATAACTATCTTAATAACAATAATGGTCCTATCAAAGAACTTACTTATTTATATATATACAAATAGTTAATTTGCAATTCAAGCTATTAACAATGCAAGAATACCTCTATATATAGATTTATATGCAACAAAAAATATGGGATATTATTAATGTTATAATAAAAAAATGCAATATACAATAACAATCTAATTTTTTAAAAAGTTCAGGTTTATATAGGTATGCTAGGCAATGAAATGACAACAATATGTTATGAATAAATTACTATAACATGTATTCAAGTAATAGAGTAATTAACATTAATATATAAAATATAATAAATATTTACTTTTTCAAATAGGAAAAATAAATAATTGATATGTTTATCAAAGACTTTTACAAAAAATTATTTCATATTAAGCATATGATACAGTGATGTCTTCTAAACAAAAATAGTGAATGAATAGATTATTTTATTAAAAAATATATAGATTGTTAATCTATATTTAAAACCATTAATTTCAACAATTTAAATAATGAACTCACATTAATAAAAGACCAATACTTTAGGAAATATCAATTCAATCTATGGAATTAGAAATGTAAACTATGTAGAAATTGTACAATTACAAGTCAAAACTATATATTAAGGATTAATGTATTATATGTCAAAAAAGAGAAAATAATTTTTATTTATTTTTTTCTACACAACTATAGACTTTTATAAAAAAAATTATAGAAAATGATACTCAAACCCTTAACACAACTATTCTATCAGAAGAAAAGTTTAAAATTAAATAAGCAGTCAATAAAGAATTTGAGTAAATATATGACTATACTATAAAAAAGCTAATAGAAAAACAATCAGTAAGGATTATTACAACAAAATTATCAAACTATCAAAGAAAGAAAATACTACTAGAAACAATATAATAAAAATAAGTAGATAATTAAAATACATTTAAAGAAAGTTTTGATTGGATAGGTACCTTTCAGCCAATAAATAGTAACAAATTCAAAGTATTATAAAGAAAGAAAAATGATAAAAAATTCAACTTTAAGATATAATTATCTTTTAAAGTGATATAATTAAAGATTACTATGTAGACCTGATCAATTAGAGCATAAAAAATTACTTTTTGGGAAATACAATTTTTTTTTCTATTATTTTCTTATATTTATATATTAATGCTAATATAACCTTTTTGATATGTTAGGTTCTTAAAGAGATAATAGGCTGATTGTTAAGAGAACAGTGGATCCTTTTTAAATAGCTAAATTTGTAGATAAAAGTTATATTTTAAATATATATGAAATATAAATAACTAATACTTTTAACTAATAAAGTAAAGATGAGCCAGTTTTTAAATAAATAAATATATATATATATATATGTAAATTTTATAATTTTTGATTGTATTGTTAAATATTTAAAAAATGTTAAAGTTAAAATTCAAAATGAAAATATAATACGTAGATTCAAACTTTTGAAAACAGCTATATATTAACTTTTAATTATTTTATAAATCTATTTATTATAAAATATTAATAGAATTTTATATAAAAATTTAAAATTAATTTTTATATAATAGTAATATAGAATAATTGATAATAACTATAATAAATATTTGATAAATTTTTATTTAATAAAAAAATTGGCTATTTATATGTCATTATATGATAAAAAAATATTTAAAAATTTAAATTTATAAATATTGTAAAATATTATATAATAGAATTTTTTGAATTAAACAATATAATAAATTATACAAATAATAAAATTATTAATCGCACTATATATAATAATTTTACCTTGCTTAAATTATTAATTGATCCTATTAATTACTATTATAATTCTCATTGAGAAGTTTTAAAAAGTTAATTTTATTTCACATATAAATTAAATCATAACATAGTTTAAATAAAAATGATTTTTGATATTCAAGTATTTAGATTTAAAGTTTTATTTAGTTTAAATTAATTTGTATAAACATAAATACAGTATTTTAAATTACCAAGTATACCATCTTTTTGTTTATATAAATTAATACACATTAATATACTAATATATATTATACTGTATATGACTTCTTTTTAAAAAAAAATAAAAATTAAACCATTTACGATAACCTAATTTTGAATTAAAAAATAAAAATAATAGCAAATTGATAAAAAAATAATATTGCGAGAATTTTTCGTTTCTCAACCTTGATCAACTCAATTTAGGTAGGTGACATGATACAAACAAAATAATTCGCATACGGTGTTTGATCAATGAGGAGTAAAAAAAAAAAAAAGAATGGTTAAAAGTGACGATAATCCGTTATCATTATATACAATATAAATTATATTATAAAAATAACATTTTAAATTTGCTTAGGGAAAAGTCTGGCTGTTATTTCTATAATTTTTTGATAGAAAATCATAATTTTGATAAATAAAAGGTTGCTTTGGATTTTATTGATCGTTGATTTTTCATAATTTAAAAAACGTGCATAAAAAGAGCATAAAAATAGAATTTATCAATCTTTAATTTTTTTTTTCGACATACTAAAACACAATTTGAGAAACATATCGCTAAAAATAATCATTAATAATAACTTTTTTTTTTTAACTACAGTGAAGTCTTGATATATTTTATTTATATCAATAAATTTTACCAATTTATTTATATGAAAAATTGTAATAAAATGACATGTATAAGTAAATATTAAGCCCACACACTCGTGACTTGAGTATCAAAATTCAACAAATAATATCTATTAAATAGTATCACCAATGTCAGTGTTGTCTATTTCCATGGACTCAGTTGATTTCTCCCGAGATTCTGCAGAAAGAGATAACCGTCTTTTGAATTGCATAGTTAATCCTGTAGATTTACTTTTGGTAAAACTTTCGACTTGTGGGTCTTCCTTCGATTTGACTTTTAAACACCACAAAGAAGAGTCTATTACCCTATCATATGATTTCGTGTAGGGAATAAATTCACTTTTATAAACGGCTTCAGGAATGTTTTCCATATTTCTAGTTCCCGTATTTTTATTTTCTTCATTTTTTAATATTTTATCAGATTCTGATAATTCTGATAGAATTTTTTTGTCATTTTTCCATTTCGTGAGGATTTCGTAAATCTTTTTCGCAGGTGGACGTTTGGAGGCGTTTTCATCCCAACAACTTTTCATGAGATTAACATAACATTTTGGTGTGCCAGAAACGATTGGAGGTCGTGAGCCATTACACACTTGAATTTGAAAATCGCTCTGGGACGAGTTACTGAAAGGCACCGCTCTCCCTGATGAAATTTCCCACATGATTATGCCGAATGAGTAAATATCTGATTCTAGGGTATATGCCGAACCACATAAAACTTCTGGTGCTATATAAGGTAAAATTCCATAGATTCCATTGCGCTCCGTTGCCACTTTGCTAGAAAGACCCAAATCTGCGATGTATGCGCCATGAAATTTATCTTTTAACAATATGTTACCACTATGCAGATCTCGATGAATATAATTCTTTGAATGAATTATCTGAAGATCTGAAGCGACGCAAAGTAACAAATTTAATTTCATTTTCCACTCCATTTGTTCTATCAAATAAAGATTTTCGCGCAAGCATCCTTTTGTTGCAAGTTCCATAACAAGAACATAATCCTTAGTAACATCATCCCGGGATATTCCATAGCATCTCAGAAATATAGGATTATTGTGACCAATATCACACAATGCCTTTAACTTTGGTGTAGAAGAAATAAATATTAAACCGTGTTGTATTATCGAAAAAATTAAGCGAAAATATAAGAATTTCACCTCTTTTACAAAATCCTTGAGGTGACCCTTTGATCCATAAAGTAATTTAAGTGCAACACCGACACTTCTTTTATCCCATATAGCATAATATAGCGTTGCAAATCCACCTTGTCCTATCTTTCTAATAACTTCGAGTTCGTTGTAAGGAATCCACGATAATGGATATTTATTTTCAGCAAATATTTCCCTTATCTCATCGCCATAATCACAATCACCAGAGTTTTTGTATTCGTTATTTACTAAGAATGTATACTTTAGTTTATTTACGTATATGGAATGATTAGTGACAGGTTAAATATAGCACAATTACCTAATAACTGACTTCTTTCCCTAATCATGTAATAAAATGTATATATGTCACCGTATATCATTATTAAATCATTTTATCTGAATACTGTAGATTGCTTACATTTGATACCAATACGTAGCCATTTCCAAGCTTCTTGTAACTCCAATTCCATTTCGATAAAAGTCTGCAAGTACATACATTCCACTTACGTGACCCATCTCGGCAGATTTCTGATAATATTCGAATGCCTTATGTTCATCCTTTTCAACTCCGATTCCATTGTAATAACAATGGCCAACATTATACGTCCCACTTGCATGGCCCATCTCAGCGGATTTTTGATAATATTCAAATGCCTTATATTCATCCTTTTCAATTCCAATTCCTTTATCGCAGCAGTGTCCGATATTATATATTCCGTCCCCATTGCGTAACCCATCTCAGCAGATTTTTGATAATATTTGAATGCTTTATGTTCATCCTTTTCGACTCCTTCACCGTGTTCGTAGCAACAGCCAACATTATATATTCCATCCACATGGCCCATCTCAGCAGATTTTAGATAATAGTCGAATGCCTTATGTTTATCCTTTTCGACTCCTTCACCGTATTCATAACAACAGCCAGCATTGTATATCCCGTCCACATGACCCATCTTGGCAGATTTTTGATAATATTTGAATACCTTATGTTCATCCTTTTCAACTCCGATACCATTTTGATAAAAATATCCAACATCATTTGCTCCTGTCGCATTTCCCATATCAGCTGATTTTAAGTAATATTTAAATGCCTTATGTTCATCTTTTTCAACTCCAATTCCATTCTGATAACACCAACCGACACTACGCATTCCACCAGCATCGCCCATATCGGCAGATTTTTGATAGTATTCGAATGCCTTATGTTCATCCTTTTCAACTCCAATTCCATTCTGATAACACCAACCGACATTACGCATTCTACCAGCATCACCTATATCGGCAGATTTTTGATAACATTTGAATGCTTTATGTTCATCCTTTTCAACAACGTTGCCATTATAATAGCAATTGCCAACATTAAACGTCCCCTTTGCGTCACCCATCTCCGCAGATTTTTGATAATATTCGAATGCCTCATGTTCATCCTTTTCAACTCCTAATCCA
>CAJVPT010007406.1:0-10090 GCA_910592055.1 Acaulospora colombiana
TAAAAATTGTCAAAGTTGAAATTTATAATAAAAACATAGTAAGTGGACTCAAACTTTTGGAAGCAACCGTATATATATATATATATTTACCCTTTATCAGGCTAATTATGTGTGCTTTATTAAATATTAGTATACTATATATATAAAATGAATTATTAAAGTTAAATCTTTAATTAGTTTATTTGTCTTAGTTATTACCACTTTAAGTGAAACTTCAGAAATAATTTATTGTTCCATTAGTAATTCAGGTGAAAATCCTTTTAACTACTAATTTTATTGTCTACAGATTACTACTGCAGATCCTTCTTATAAGTTCTGACAAAAGTTAAAACCCTAACTATCTTATTTCATACTTTACTTCTAGGAAGGTTTGTTTCAGACTTTTATCTTCAAGTTTTTCTTCTTTCTATAAGGACCTTTTTGTAATTATGGTTTTGTTGTTCTGATTTAACAGAATGGCTGATCTTTTTATTTTGTCTTCTTTATAGATCCCTTGTACTTGTTTTCACTCGATCATTCTTGAGCATCTTTTATTTCAAATTTTCTTTCAGAATTGATTACAAATTTTTTTTTGCATCTTTACTATTCACTTTCAGGTTTCTTTACCTATTCTTTTCTGACAACATCTTATATTTGATATTTTCAATATCTGATCATTTAATATTAGTTCATTTAACATGTTCTGGCCTATTTCTGCAATCTCTTCTACAAGCCTAGCTATTTATTTATTCAATTTTCCTAATTCTACTCTATATTCAACTAGAAGCCATATTTCTTTCTTCTTCATCTCTTTTTTTCTCTCATACAAAAGTTTTTGAAAGTCTTTTAGAATGCCTTCAACTTCTTTGTTTCAAATTTTCTGCCATTGAACTTTATATATTAGACATTCTAGTAGGTGTTCTATTGTTTCTGCTTGCTGTTTGCATATGTATAATCATATTAATCTAGAATTTGTTGATCCATTTATTTGAAATCCTGTTTTGTTTTGTTTATTAATGAGCTGTAACTTTGTTATTCATATTTTTAATAAATTGTTTTATGGGATTATCTAAAGTCATTTCATGTCATTTGATTTCAGTAATAATTTTGAATAAAGTAAGATTTTTTTATTCAATTACAGGGAGCATTAAGGCTTTCTTTATTAGAGTATCTGCTTCTTTATTATATGAGTCATTAGAGTATACTTTAATCTTAACCAATTCAAGATCCAGTTTTTTTTTTAATGATATTTAATATTCTTGTTCACAGAAACTAGTTCTTTTCATTTAACTATTTTTTGTGAATTCTTCTGGAATTCTCTTTTTCTATTATTTTCCACTTGACAATATAGGTTTGGCTGTCTGTAAAAATCTTAATCTTATTGTTTGTTAAAACAACTAGTAGTATTGTGACTATTGCTCCTAGTTCTGCTTTAGTGGATTATGGCCAGTCATATACTTCCATTTGAAACTTACTTTCTATATTTTTTCTTCCTACTTGTATCCATACTACTTTCATCTTCATTTTTTCATATCCATAGTCGATAAGGGATTCAATAAAATAAAAAATCAATATTTTTTTGAACTGTTGATTACATTGGAATATTTTAATTAAGTGGTCTGGATATGCTCCTTCTTTTATATTATTTCTAATAATCTGCTCTTCCCAATTCTCTATTCTACTTGACTTACTCTACTGTTTAGATTGGATTTATAATTATCTTGGATTGTTTTTTCTATTGTTCTTTCTAAAACTATTTTAGAACTTGAAATATTTAAATGCTGGGCTTTTCTCATGCATTTTCTTGTATTTAGATATGAGGCTTTATATGTTATATTTTTTTTTATCTTTATTATATATTTATTCTTCATGTTTTTATCTTCTGCATATCCTAAATATTTTGTCAAGCTAGTCTTCTGAGTATATGGGGACTCAGTACACTTGAAATATTCTATTTATATTACTTGCTTGATATCTTCTGATCTTAACTTTTCCCATGTTATTTTTTGATATCTATTACTTGTTATTATCCAAAGTATTTATATTTTATCATGATTTGAATTTATCTTTGTAATTGTTGATTCCTATTTTGACCAATCTTCTTTTTAGAATTTTGTGAGCTGTCCTAGTTCTCTTTCTTATATACTCCTTTCTATCACTAGATATCATTCTGAAATAGGTCTTTTACTAGTCTTCTGGATTAATTTGATTATTTGTCATCTTTTTAACTCTTTAGTTTCATAGGTGATCAGCTGATCTATATATATTAGCTTATTGTTTATAAGTAATGGTATGGCATTTATATATTAATCTAATACTAGATACTCTTTAATTGGGCAGTTACCTTTGTTCCATTCGAAAATATCTTTCATTTCCAGCTTTGAAACCTTATCCCTATATTTTTGATCAATTTTATTACTTAAAGTGCAAAGTTACTTCTACCTAATATATGATCTAATAACTCACAGATAAGTAGATTAAGTTGTTCTCAGTATTTAACTTGTGCTTGTTTGATTCTAATAACTGTTGTAAGTTCTGCTGATCCTAAATCATTTAGTCTGTTATATAGTTCTATTATTTTGCTTTCCTTTTGTAGCATCTAAATACTTTTTAAGTTATAGATCTTTAAATGGTATACTATATTGTTGAATATAGATTTGCTCAAGTTAATCTTGTTTTTAAAAAGTTTTTTACTATATATGTTATGGTTAAAGTGTTGCATATTTTCTAGAATAGTATGCTATGTTGCATGTAAAACTCTATTCTTGATATCAAAATTTTATTTAAAATATAGAATATTTGTTTATCAGTCAATATTTTATTCTTTAAGGCTCATGTAATTGTGTTGATTTCTTTGAATATTTGTTCTTTTAGTTCAACCATTGTCTTTTGATTACCAATTCAAATCCTAACCGTTTTACTATTGATTCTTGCTTTAACTTCTTCTGGATAATGATTAGGATTATTAATAGTAATTAATACTGATTTGTTACTATTAATTTAAGAGTTGTTGGTTCTATAAAAGATTCTTGTTTCTTCTAAAATCTTTTTCATGTTTTCTTTGGATCTTGCTATTCATGTAGTGTTATTCATAAAAGTGATAGTTGCATGCCTAGATTTCAATTTTTTGTTGACTTCTTCTTTTTTTAAACTTGAATCTCAGATAACTAACATTTCATATCTCTTTGTTTCGTCATTTTGAATTTTACACAACAAAGGACCATAAAAAATTCCCCATATTAGAAGTGAAATAGTTTCTTTTTGATTAATCCCATCTCCAGTTATTACTGATTTTGTGAGTCCATTTTCGATTATAATTCTAAATTCTCTATCTTGAAACAGGCCTATTATAATCTTAATTAACCCTTCTGAAAGTTTAATCCTTTTTATAGTCCTTGTTAATATATCCAAGCTCATTGTATTGTAAGCCTTGGCTGTGTCTTGAAAAAGTATTCACAACTTTTTCTTGTTTTCTTTTGCATCTTTATAGATATTCTTAAAAATCTAGATTAGTTCTGTAGTACTCTTCCCAGTAGCTCCACAAAGTTAGAATCTCTCAAAACATTATTAAGCTTGCAAATGTTTCCTAGTCTATTCATTAAAATTTTAGTGAAACATTTTCTTGTGACTTCTAGTAATACAATTGATTTTTTATTTAGAAAATCATATTTCTATAACTTTAGTTTTGCTATTGGATAAATATGACTTTGTTTTCAACTGGTAGGTGCTGTTTGCCATTTTAGAAAAATGTTTTACCATTTTTCTTAAATATTCTTTTCCATCTTGATCTAGCCTTTTTAACATTTCATAGCTGATTTGTAATTTTCCTGAAGCTTTGTTATTGAAAAGTGTTCAGAGTGTTTTACTCAGTTCTTCTTGTAAAATAGAATTTAAAAGATCTTTGTATTACCATGCCTTGATATAGTTATTGGAATTGTATTCTTCTTTCCAGTTATTAATGAGATTATTAAAGTTGATCTCTTGCTTTCTGAAGATTTCCTGGTAATATTTTCTAACTTCTTTCTCAATTTCACTTTTTTTGATCATAATATATTTAGATCTTTCTTTTTTAACTTTGATTCTATCCAAAACTATTTTGATGCACTCTCTTTCTGTTTGTAAGTTTACTATTTTTCTTTTATCATTTTGCAGGTTTTCACATCTTTATTCTAAGACTATTTTAATTGTATCTCTAATCTTTCTTGCTTTGAGGTTTTAACAAGTAAATTTAAGATCTTCTATTGTATTTTGTATATTCTTTTTCAATAGTATCCATAAGATATTTAAGATACTATATTGAATATAACAGTTTTCAATTTGGTAATTGGGACTATGAGTTCTATTATGTTTTTCTATGGTTGCACTAAGAATCTGTAGCTTGTTCAAGTTGTTAAAAAACTCTGCTTTTTTGAAGAGTATCATTAATTGTAATGCTCTTCTGAATTTGATGAACTCTGGACTATATATATAGTACTTATTTCTTGAGATTGATATATTTTTTGGTTGCAAGCTTGTTGAAGGCTACCTTGCTAACTAGTTTTTTGAATGTCTTTCATATTTTGTTTACTTAAACTTCCTTCGCATTTTTTTTGATTCTTTTTGTAATAAGGGATCTAATATTGTTTTGAACTTATGGTTTAAACTATTATTAAATACCTGCCATTGATTTATTATTTACCCTTTTATATCTATTCTTTTCTCCTCTTTGATAGGAAATTTGTTTAACATGTTTCTGATAAAAAGATTTGTATCATATAGTATCATTATTAGTATTGTGTGATTCTCATTTGTAACTTCTTTCATACTTTGATTGTCGAATTGTAGAATTGAATATCTTGTTAGGCCTTGTGATATCCATATATAGTTAATTTGGCTATTACTCATTGCATTTCATCTTGTTGGGTTTTATTTTTGTCTTTTCATATGGCCTATATATCTAAGAAGCCTCATTCATCAATAAAAGTAAATAAAGAGATTTCTGAGTGCCATGATAATCTGAATTTTGTTTTGAAAAATGATGTTCTATCTTCTGTTAGATTGTATGCTATATTAAAATCTTCTAATATTATTACATTAAAGCCTTACTCATATTTATTCTTGATAAGACTTTTTACTTTCTCTTATACTTTTTTGCTTCTTTGCTTATTTGATGAAATATACACTTGCATAATATAGATATTGTTTCTTTTTATCAATAAGTTGACTGTAATTATATATCTTTCCATTTCTTCTACTGATATTACTGTTTTTTCAAAATCTTTTTTTATCAGTAGACTAATTCCTGTTCCAATACTATAGAAGTATTTATATAATATCTGATTGCTGAATACACATTTTGCCTTTGTTTTGATCAATTTGGTCTTACTTAATCCTAGCATCCCTATTTCTTGTTCCTGCATCTCTTCTATAAGACTATATTGGATTATTGTATTTGAGTTACCCCTAATATTGTATATACCAATTCTTATTACTTTCTTATAAATATCATTAATATTCTTTTTTGATATACTTTTGTCTTTTACTTTCTTGAAAACTTTTATTTTTTCTATTTGAAGAAATGTATCAGCATCATACTTATTTTGTTATTGAATTATTTCTTCTTGTTCTATTTGTCATTCCTTACTCTTATTTAAAGTATTTGTTGTAAGAGGATCGAACCAGTTCTTCTTATTGTTATCTTGAAAAACTAATATTTCTAAAAGTGATTTGCACTCCTTCTATCCTCTCTTGTCTATTTACTGAGAGTTGTTTTCTCTTCTAGTCTTGAAATTCTACTGTTCAGCCTTTTTAAGTTTGCTAAAATAAGGTTTAGGAAGTCTTGTCTATTTTCTGTCTCATATTCTGTATCTTCTCTTTATAAAACTTTCTATCATTGTTGATTATTTATTAATTCTTTATTGCTTCCTATGACTGGGCACCTAAATATTTTGTTTCTTCACTGTTTTGATTTATTGTTATAAGTTTGTCTTGTATTTTTTTAATTTCTTATTAGCTGACCTTGCTTTAATAGTTTTTTGGTTGACTTGTTGAAACTATCAATATCATTATAAGAGCTCATCTCTTCTAAATCTCTGGATCTCCATTTGAGCTTCTTATTACTTATAATATTTGTCCTCCTATTCTTATAGCTTGTTGACTAGATTCCTCATTGCTTGAATCACTCTCTAGTTCAGAGACTTCTAGTTTAGAGCCTTCTGGTTTAATGACTTTTGTCTTATAGAACTGTTCTTTTAAGGCTTCTATTTCTTTGGTAAAGTGTTCTTTGACACTCTATATTAGTTTATATTTATATTTAAAAATATTGTATGTTGCTTCAATGCCCTTGCTAGATTTTGGGCTAATGCAAAACATATTATTATGTATCCTTTTCTTTTGAGTGTATAAGGGTTTCTAGGTATATAGCATATCTTTGCTTTAGTATATCTAATTACTCTTGCAATTAAACTAGTTGTAGTATTATATATTCTATACAATCTTAAAAATTAAGAGTTTTGCTATTAGATAATATTGTTAATCTCATTATCCTTAGGCTCATATTGAGTAAAGATGACTCTAATTGTTTCTTGGTTAATATGGATTATCCATTCTTCTTCTATATTATTATGTTGCTGGTGTAATATTATTTAAGCTTTAATTTTTTTTTGTAATCTTGAATAATTGTAGATATGAATATTTATTATCTTTTCATATCTTTGAAGGGCAAATTTGATCTCACGTCTTGAATGACTTCGATCAATATCAATAAAGGTTACTACTAAAGATCTCTTGTTCTTCTTTTTCTTTTGCTAAAAGATTTTTTTATGTATAGGGTATGAGATATTCATTTATTTTTCTGTCTTTAGGAGTATGACTATAAAGTTTTTGTTCTCTTTTTTGTTAGTTTTTTTTAAATACTGTAAAACATTTTCTTTTTCTTCACAACAGAAGGTTATACAGGCATGCCATTAAGGAACATTTTTTTTAAAGGCTTTGAGTCTTTTGATAGTTCCAATATATTTTGGAGATATATAACTCATTCATGTTTTGATTCTCCTAAAAGTCTAGCTGTAAATACTTCCATTTTGTATTTATCATCTTTTTTAATATAAAATGGATTTAGGCTAGACACTTTTAGTCTGTTTCTTATGAAATATATAAACTGCTCTGCAATGCTATTCCCTTTAATTTTTTCAGCAATTTCTTCTATTTCGACCTGATCTTCTATAACCTTTTTTTCCATTTCAATTTTGACATTGAAGAAAATTTCTACAATTATTGTTGACTGAACTTCTATGTATATTTCCTTTTCTGGAAGATCTCTGATTGCATAGAGATTAGTTATCATTGGTTGCTTCTTTGGAGAGATATAAGAAGCTTGTTGTAATTTTCTTCTTGGTTTATTATATCAAAATACTTATTCTTTAGGAAAGGGACTAAAAGGTCTTCTTCTTTGCCTTGCCTCTAGATCCATAACTAGAGAATATGTTATTTGAGAACTGTGCTCTTGATAAAAATGGTTTGATTAACATTTAGAACCCTAGTGATAATATTATCTAGAATCAAGTATCTGCTTGATCCTGGGGCCCTATTTGAAATATTATCTGTAGTAAATATTGTGCTATGAATAGTTTGTATAGCCCATAGTGTATGTTATTGATCATATTTGTTTGATAGTTGAACCAGTGTATCTATAATATGTACTTCTCTTTTCTTTATAATTTGTATTAACTTATGTTTTTTCATAGTCATATTGAATCACATGTCATAGAAAAATATGTTGTTTACTTTTGTGTAGTATTGTGTTTTAATCAGATATATGTTATTGTTTACTTTAATTAAATATGTATTATTGTTTGCTTTTGTATAATATTATGTTTTGATCAAATATACATTATTGTTTATTTTGATTTGATATATGTTATTGTTTACTTGTAATTTCAGTTTATTGATGTTATTTACCAAAATATATTAGTAAAACATATGAAATTGAGAAGTTAATCACATTCTGATCAGATTATCTATTTGACATGTAAACAAGTTGTTGTATTTCTAAATAATGTGTTTGTATTTAGCATAATGCAATAATTATTATATATTATTATTATGATGTTTGGATACTTTTTACTATTTAGTAAAAGAGACTTGGATATTCTCCTAGGTGTTGTAAACCTTGAGTCTAAACTGATTTATTGATTTGGTCTATTTTTTATAGAACTTCTCTTGATTTCACGAAAGGTATTAACCTGCACTGACCTTGCTGAGAGCTTAGAAAGTTGATATTGGGTCTCAAAGAGCTTACTGTAAACTAGTTTTCTTAAATTTTTCTTTTTTTTATAAAGAAAGAAAATCTATAAAGTATAGCTAAAGTGTGTTTGTATTTTTCTACTTTTTGTTGCTGAAAGATTAGATACACTAAGGACTAGTAGTATATAATTATTTATTGTTGTTTCTCTAGTTTTGTTAAAATTTTTTAGGAAAACTGGAGATCAGCGGAAAGAGTTTTTTAGTATTATATATTTATTAATCAATATAAAAACTGATAAAAATATATAGGGCAATTGCATTATAGCTAAACTAAATTTTATACTAACTTACTCATCAATGGCTTTTAATTCTCAAAAGAGTTTTAATCTCTAAATATAATCTTAAAGATAATATTTTATTTTATAGTAGATTTTAAATAAAAACTATTCTAATTTACATATTATTGCTAGCAGATTGTTACTATTTATTATTTTTTAAAAAACCAATTTCAAGAAACTATAATAGAAAAAGGAAAAAGTAAAGTAAAAGAAATATTTAAAATTATACAAATATATGTATATAAAAAGAAAAAGAAAAAAAATGCAAATAAAAATATATCATATTTTTTAAAAAACTTTATTATAAATTTTTTTTCATTAGGAATCAATCTTTCTAGAATATATTTTTTTTCTAATTATATAAGAAATTTATCTATTCATGATCTTGATTATTTTCTTATAACTATCTAATATACTTATCTTCTACTCAGATCTAATGTCTTGCTTAATGCTTTCTTTCTTTTAATTATTATTTGTATTTATTTATGCAAGAAGAAAATAATTGATAGTGGATCACATATTTCTATATAACTTTTTAATTATATTGTATAACTTCTGATATTTTTTAGAAGTCATAATAAATTAAAAGAATTTTACTAATAAATATCTTCAATTATCTAAAAAATAAGATTTTTTAACAATTTTTTTATCTTGTAATAATAAAAGAAGTAAAATTAGTGATAGTAATTCTTGTTGATTATGATATTATTATACAATATTTGAGAAAATATATTTTCCATCTTAGAAAAGGACAGTATCTTATATTTCTTTACTTTTTAGTCTTATAGCCTAATCAAAATAAAAAAATAATCTCCTTTGCATATTTTGTCTAACTGAAATAATAAAAAATTGAAAGTCTCAGCTTGAACAAATAATTATATTTTTATTATCTAGAAAATTTAATACTCATCTTAATGGTCTCATAATTTCTTCATTTAAATTATACTTAATTTGAAAAAATAAAAGAGTCCATATTAATAATTTATCTTTTTTTTTTTTTTTTTTTTTTTTTTTTTTTTTTTTAATCCGCAGTCAGATCAGTATGGCATGTCTTTATTGTATATATGTTAAGTATTTACAAATTGTTGCGACTTTCATATACTGACTCACTCATTATCAAAAAAACTATTTCTCTAAATGCAACCTAGGGAATGATATTTCGCTCCTTTACTAATTTGGATAATTCCTATAATTAATTAATAATTTCTCTTTCTTTTATTCATAATATTATTAAAACATATAATATAATCAGTAGAAGCTTTTTTATATTCTATTACCAATATGTTTTGTGTCTATCAATTATCTTTAGCAAAACTACAGTTGTTTCCAAAAGTTTGAGTCCACTTACTATATTTTTATTATAAATTTCAACTTTAACAATTTTTAAATCCTTAATTTTTTTTTTTTTTTTTTTAACCCTTAGTCAGGCCAGCATAGTACATTTATTAATCATAAATAACAAAACCACGTGTAATACATTGGGCAAATATATCTTGGCTAAACTAAATCTCATGCTGACTCACTCGTCGCTTTCAAATCTCAAATGAGCT
>CAJVPT010007407.1:0-10088 GCA_910592055.1 Acaulospora colombiana
ATGTCCCTTTTTGAGGGACAAAATTCATAGCTCTTCACTTTAATAGGAACAAAAGTCAAGAAATGCTATAAATCAATAGTTTGAATAATGAAGAACAATTATGGGTAGTTTTTTTATAGTTATTAATTTAAAAATTTTAATGTTTCCTAATGAGAGACATTAGACTTTTGTCCCTGCCTCCCCCTTTAGGGACCCATCTTTACCTGCAGGTCTACAAAAAAATCTTGTTTGTTGTTTTAATATGTTTATTTGTTTATATTAATGATTTTATTTTAATTTTGAAAGTTATTATTATGTTTATATGGAGTGTCAATTAACTTGTTTAGATGATAGGTTATATGTGTACATATATGTTTTGATTGTCACATATATATATATACTTGTTTTGCTTGTCTACTTTTTACATGTTCATATTTATATGATAAGATAGGAAATAGATATGTTGCTTATGTATATATATATATTTAGACTGTCTTGTCTTTAGGAAGTTTTAATGTCCTTCTGGGTCTTTAAGTAATTGAAACAACTTGATTTATCAAATAAGCTTAATTGCTTCTTGAATTTCTTGTAATGACAAAAAAGATGTTAACTTGTATTGACTTGGCTACAAGCTGTGTAAAGTTGATAATGACTTTCTTTTTTTGACTGTAAATTAGTTTATAGATCTTTTTTTTTTCTTTTAAAAATTTTTTAGAAAAAAAAATAAAAGAAACTTAATAAAGTAATATATGCATCTTTTCTTTATATTTTTGAATAATTTATTGTATATGTATTAAAAGTATTCGATAACTTGATTTAAAGGATATGTAATTTTTTCTTGTATATTTGAACTGATTTACTTTTTCCAAAAAAAATTATCAACAAAGAAAATTTTTTGAAAAAATGAGAATCAACAAAAAAAGTTTTATATTCTTTTTTTTCTTAATAATTCATTAAAGTTTATATTTTCTTATAAATATATTAATTATAATATAGAAAATGTATTAATTATATTTAGTATTGATTTGTTTTGCTATTGATTTTCATTATATTTTTCTTAATTATATACTATAGATTTGTTTATTATTTATTATTATTTTAATAATAATATATTTATTTTATATATATATATATATTTTTTAAACGCTGGCTCAGCTTTGCTTTATTTGTAATTATATAGTATCAATACATAGAAACTATTCTAAAATATACTACCTGTTTACTATC
Organism: Acaulospora colombiana; assembly: GCA_910592055.1. Classification (NCBI taxonomy): domain Eukaryota; kingdom Fungi; phylum Glomeromycota; class Glomeromycetes; order Diversisporales; family Acaulosporaceae; genus Acaulospora; species Acaulospora colombiana. The sequence goes on from CAJVPT010007407.1 coordinate 1,207, forward strand.
AAATAAAACTCAACAGAATTCCTCTGTACTGAGGTACTCAACTTGCGGCTTGTTGCCACCCCCAAAATGGGGAGCTAATCTGCCAAGACTGGATTAGTGCTGAAAGAAATTTCAAATATGTAAAAGTTATCTATAAGATTTATAATCCATTGATTCATGAACTCATTGATCAGGTGTATTAATTGATCTTTTATATGTTTTTTTCTTGCTGTGAAAGTGGGATCTTCTTTTCTTGTCTCATATTTTACTGCTTTTTCTTTTTGTCTAGTGATTTCCTCCCTAGCTTTCCACTCCTGGAAGGTTTCATATCATCTTTGCCATGTTTGGTATAGGTGTTTGATTGTTTCCAGCCAGATTTCTGTTATGCAGTTTTTCCTTTCAATTCTATTTGGAATGGCTGTCTTGAGACTATGTATGAGTTCTTTGAAGAAAGCCCCCCTAATGTTTGCTATCAAATATTCCTTATATTCCAGGTTGTTCTTGTTTAAGAAGTGGGTGGTGAAATGTTGAAATTTTTTCTTCTCTGTATAGTTTTCCACACAGGTTATGGTTATATCTTTAGGGTCTTTTCCATTTCTGCTCTGAGTTGTTGACAAAGAAAAGGGTGTGTACTGGTTTTGGTTCTCCATATTTGTTGCATTTATTATTTTTGTAGACTGATGGAAGTCTTGCATGTAGCTTGCTTTTGGTTGATAGTTCATCATTCCAGAGGCTAAGACAGAACTTCCTTTGTTTCTGGTCTTCCCTATCTGTGTGGTGGTTACTCATCTTCGTGGGTTGTAAGTGTGCTGTTGTTGTTTGCCAGTTGATTTTTTTTATTATTCATTCACTAAAGTTGCATCTGGTCCTATTCAAAAGGTACCATTTTGCCAGGTAGATGGTGTTTGTAAGCTTCTGTGTGATTATTTTTGTGGGGAATTTGGTAAAGTGGTTGTTTTATTGTAATGCTATGCCAGTTTCTAGATCATTGATTCTAGTTATTTCAATTTTATTTTCTCCTGATTTCATACCTTTCCATGCATCTATCTGTGCTAGTTAATCTGCTGTTTTATTATGTTTAATTCCAGAGTGGCCTTTAACCTTGTGTAACACTAGTTTGATTTTTCTTCACTGGTATAAGGTTTTGATCTGGAGTAGAAGGTTTGAATTTTTCTGTTTTTTCATGATCTTGCTTTTGTCTTCCTTCAGGGTCTTTTTTATTCCATTTATTGCAACTTGACTGTCTGTATAGATGTTTGCTATGCTGTGATCTAGTAATGTACTTAGAGCTATTGCAATGGCTACTATCTCTGCTCTGATAGATGAGGGGTGTCATTTGATCTGTCCTTGGAAAGTGTGTTCCTCTAAGTCTGGGATGATGATGATCCAACCCAGGCCTATATAGTATTTACCCTTAGAGTTGGTAAGAGATTCGTCTGTGTAGATGTCAAAGATAGTGAAATTCTTGATTTTTTCCCTGATTTTTTCTATTCTTTCTGTATTTTCCTGTGAGCAGTTAAGAACTTTGTCTTTCTTTCTATTTCTTGCTTATGTTTCAGCTAGTATGCTAACTATTATGTTCTTGTATTGTGTGAGTGATTTCAATGTCTGTGTATATTCAGCGAAGGTTATGGTGAGGGAGTTTGGAGATGTTCTGTTTCTCCAATTGCACTCCTTTATGTTTGTGTCGTTTTCTCTTGTAGAAGTTAAGCCTTTCTGGACAGGTATAGTAATTGAATATTGTTGAGTTTCAGTGAAGCTGCATTCCCCTCTATTAGTATCTAGGACGTTAAGCCTGCAACCTTGGCATGCTTCCAGTGAGGAATTCCTTGGAGCTTGGGTGTAGTGTCTATATCTCGTTATGTCTTGGTCTATTCTTTTTTGTTTCTTTTCAAATGTAGATTCTCCCTCTTTCTGTGTGTAAATCCAGTGAGGTTTGGTTGTATTATAGAATATTGTGTGAATTTCTTGTTTGAAGGTATTGGTTGTTGTTTATCATGTTGGGATTTTGTTCGCTTCTAGCATTCCTTTGATTTTGCTGCTCAATGTAAGGAACCATCTTGGGGTTGTACCTGGAAATATTTTTCTTCCAATTCTTATGATTTGATACTATTTTAATGTTTTTGTACTATCTGCATTTAACAGTTGTTCAATGAAGAGTATATTGTGTTTGTGGAGATGGTGTCAGTGGTTTGAATAGAAGTGTTTACTCATAGTCTCTTCTATGGGAGTGTCTATTTCCTGGACAAGCATAATACTATTGTTCTCATTGATAAGATCAAATGTAAAGCCATGTCTTCTCATAAGCCAGATAGTATCGTGTGTTAGATTTTTTTCCATGTGTTTCCATGGTTGTTCCATTTTGTTTAGCATGAGTTTGGTGGACTAGAATTCATTCTGTAAGGTTTAGAGTCTATTTCTTGCTATTTCACTGGCTATATTGTTTTGTTGATTTGATTTGTCCAATTCGTGACATGTAGAAGGAGTTGTCTGTCCCAGAGATGTATTAAATTGTATTCGAATTTGTTAAAGATGATATTGTTTGGAGTTGTCCTGGTGAGGCCTAGCTTGTGTTTGAAAATTGTTGTAACACTGCTCATGAGGAGGTTACATGTTTTTTCTGAAAGTACCATGTCATTACATAGATATTCTGCACTAAGAATCAGGACGTGATTAATTACATACTGCATCTGTTTGTCAGTTAGTTGCTTTATTCCTATGAGTTCCTTGGTCTTCCTAAACTTTTGTTGAATTAGAGTTTTTTGATAGTCTTTTTTTCCTGAACTGTCATACCAAACTCCCAGGATTCTTACTGGTATTCCTTGCGGGCAGCCTTTGACAGTTTGTTCTTCCATTTCTATGTCTTGTGTGAAGTCATTATCTTTTCCATTGATGATTAGCAGCTGAGACTTCTGTGGGTTGATTTTTATGTCATTTATTTTGTAGAACTCTTCTGCTTTTTTGATGATTTGTTGTAACTCTTCTCTGTTATCTGTAATCCAAGTGGTGTTATCCATATAAGTATTGATCACGATATTTACTTTCTTATTTTCCCATCCTAGTTTAAAGTCCTTGCAGGCTTTAGTTGTTATTGTGTAGCCAGTAAAGTTTTTTTCGATTGTTGTGATTAATGGGTCATAAAAGATCCTCCATAAAAGTGGAGAGATTGTATCTCCTTGGTCTATACCATCGTTGACCTCATATTCCTCTGTTGGCCCATGACATGTGAGAACTATATTATGTCTTTGGTTGAAAATGTTGCATAGGATATTGATTATTTGTGTGTGAATTTTTATTCATTCTAAGGCCTTGATTAGCATCTCTAGATTTACTGAGTCGTATGCTTTTGACATATCTTGACTGAGGATCCATGCTTATTTTTTTGTTTTTTTAGCATGCTTGATAATGTTGTTTAGTATATGAATAGGTTCCTGTATGCTGCATCCTGGCAGTGCAACCCAATTTAGTTCTGATAAGATCTTGTTCTTTGTTAGATATGAGGCGATTCTATCCATTAAGATCTTGATAAATATTTTTCTTTCTGCATCCAGTAATGTGATTGGTCTTATTATGTCAAGGTTGTTCTATCAGTCATTTGACTTAGGTATAGGATATATGGCTCCTTTGCTTCATTCTTTGGGTGTGGAACCTTCTTTGATGATTCGATTGAAGATGTTCCTGATTTCTTCGAGGGCCAGTTTGCCCAGTTTCTTGTATGCTAAGTATGGGATCTGGTTTCTTTCTAGGAAGGACTTTGTGCTTCTATCTTTGATTACTCTTTTCAATTCTTCTTTAAATATTTCTGTTAGAACTGTGTTGTAGCATCTGTGATCAATGTTGTTCTTGGATCTATATTCCTCTTTCCATGAGGAGTGATCCGCTATTGCTGTGATGTTTCTTGTTGGAGTCCAGTCCTTGAAATGTTTTCTAACTGCAGCTTTTATTTCCTTCAGTTCAGTCAAAATATTTATGGCTTCCCTTCTTCTAGAATTATTTTGTCTAGAGTGATAGATCTTTTGGATCTGTCCATGATACTGTTTATCATTGCTTTTTTGTTTGTTGCTAGGAAGGCTTGTCTGGTTGCTATTTTTTGTTTGATGACTTGATTTTTCCTTCTTTGGGTTATTGCTCAGATTAGGACTTTATGGACTTTTATCGTATCTTGTGTAAGTATAAGCCAGTGGGATAGATAATTGTTTGGGTGTGTCTTCATGGTCCTTTCCATTTGTTGTTTAAGATTGTTTAGGTTTTCTTGCAGATGTTTTTCTATGTTAGGAGGAGAGCCGTCTGTTTTCAAAGCCTCCTTTATTTTATTTCTGAGAAGTTGTAGCTATAGAAGTGGTCTTTCTACTGACTTGTCTTCTGTAGATATTCTTTTTTTCCGATGGTGTTTCTTTTTGGGAATGTGTAGCTTTGCTGCTCTTAAGAGATGGTTTTGTAGTTTATTCCATTGCTTGTCTATGGACATAGGCTCAGCTTTTTTATTGTTCAAAGAATTCTCTATTTCTAGTATAAATTTTTCCTATTGTTCGTTGTTTGTTAGATGTCAATTGTATCTGGTGTTAGGTTTGTTTATGATAGGTTGGTTCTTTCCTTGAGCTTAGTTGCTATGCTTCTATTTTTGTCGTAACTGGCTTATAATTACTGAGAATAAGAGGGTCTAGGGATTCATCAATGATTGCTTTCTTGCTTTGCCAGGTAGGTAATATGTTCATTTATATTTGATCTATTCTGTTGCTGCGTGTATTTCAGCTCCAAGAGAATTCTCTTTTGGTAGAGTCGTGAAGTCTGTATTTGTCTTCGAGGCAGTTGTCCACAAGGATTTCTATCTGGGGGCCTGAGGGCTTGTTGACTGTACTTATTCTACCTGCATTGTCTCTATCCCATGTTGGATTAGGTATGCCATTCAGATTCCCCAAGACCAGGAGATGCCAGTCTTTTTGGATAGCTTCCCTGATCTATTGTCTCAATTGGTTTAGAATTCCTTGTCAATTCTTGTCTCCCTGTTGAGCTGGGAAGTAAACTCCTATTATTCTTAATTTTTGTTTTTTGGGAAAGGCGAAGTCTATGTGGATGAGTTTTCTTGGCCATATATCATACTTAAAAACTTTCTTTGTCATCTTTTTGTTGAGCATAATATTCAGTCCTTGTTCTATCTTTTGTTCTTTGTCATGGGACCATATTATATTATATTTTGGATGCTTCCAGTGTTTGGATTGTAAATTTGTCCCATTCATCTCTATTGTTATGACTATATCCCATTCCTTCATGACATACCAGGTAAACCAGTCATTTCTTTTTTGATCGTTGACCAAGCCTTGGATGTTATATATTGTGGCTTGTCAGATAGTGTCTTTTAGGTTTTCTTCTGTCTTGTTGGGATCGTTATTTGTTGTGTGTTGTGTTTCGTTTATCTGTGAATTAGTAGGTATAATAGTGTTGTCTATATCATTGGTTATTGTGTTTCCTATTATAGAGGTATTACTATTATTTATAATATTTCCCATGTTTTGACTCATTGATGGATAAGAGTGAGTTGGGATGAATTCGAGTTCAAAGTATTTGTCAAGGCATTAAACATTCTATCCATGTTTTGGTCCAATCTATTTATAGTGGAATGAATACATTGTTGTTTGGCTTGGATGTCTTGAAGATTGTCAGGTGACGCTTCATTGTTTTTTGCTATGTGATTGTGGTTCTCTTCAGTATTTTGGAGTTCTTCCACTTGTTCCATGTATTCTTTATTGTAGCTTTCCAGGTTGACAATGTGTTCATCTAAGTCTGCTATGTCTTCCCTGATCTTCTTGATTTCTCTCCTGATTTCTCTTAATATCTCTAGGATTTCATCCATTGTGTTTGTTAACTTTGGTTTGAAGGATTGATTGTTTCTAATTTATTGGCCTTGTCTGGTTGCTGCTGCATAAGATCTTGGTTTAGTGGTATTGTGTTTTTGTTTGTATAAGTTTTTAATTGCACCTGTTCTTACTGGTTTATATTTGGTATAGAGTTTGCCAAAACGTTTGGCTTATTCTAATCTGTACTGCTTCCATTGTGCACGGCATTCTTTTAGTGTACAGTTTGCTACCAAGTGTTCCACGCTGTTGCAGAGGCTGCATAGTTTGGTTTTAATATGTTTCCATTCCACTATGGTTTACCCAAGTTGGAAATTTTCTTTAGTGGCTGTTTCTCTGGTTTCTTCACTTTCAAAGCTGATTACTGCAAATCTTTTTCTTTTGTATAAAAGATATCTTGGGATGTAACATGATTTGGCCTTGGTTTGCTCACATATATGTCGAAAATCGAAGGCTGTTGTGTTTAGTGGAAGGTTAGTCAGTTTGACTGCTATAGCCTCTCTTTCTTTTATTTGTTCGACATTCCATTGAGCATCAAAAACTCTGACTGAGTTTGCTCTTAGTGGAACACTCCATTTGTTGATAACTGTATTCTTGTTTTCTTTGTCTGCATAGATTATTGTAGTAGTCTGCCACATTTGTTAAGTGATTATAGTGATATTGGTGATCTCATCATATTTGGCAAAGGCTTGTCGTATTTCAATAAATTTGACTTCTAAGGGGATGTCCCACACTACGATACTGTTTTCTTTTTTTTGTACCAACGATGTAGTTACCATATGTTTGAGATGCATGTTACTTGTGTCTTGCAAGATTACGTTGCATGCCTCTTCTGCAACTTGTTTATCCCCAAATATGGCTATGATGTATTCATTTTCATCTTTTTTTTCACTAAAGACAGACATGAGGTCAATAAGAGAGTCAAGGCTCTTAGTAAGGAAGTCAACTTTTTGACTTATTGTTCAGCCTGGAATTGCACTTGTTTTTATTTCTGTCTTGGCTCTTTCTCTTCCAAATCTGGTTCTTCCATCGAATAGGGATCTGGGCCTGGGCCTGCCAAAAGTGTTGGTTTTGGTTTTTTCATTTCTTTTCCCAGTCTGCTATTCTTCTTCAAGGTTTTGGTCTATTTGAGAGATGTTTTCTCCAGTTTCTTTTTCCAAGTCCATTTCCGTGTTTAAATTAATGATTCGTACTCTAGTTCCTATGTCTTCTGGTTGTATTACCAGGCTTTCTTTAGGTTTTCAGTAGCGGATGTGCTTCCTCTACTAATTAATGTTGTCAAAATTTCTTCTTCTACTTGCTCACTCCAGATAGAGTTGTTGGTTGTCATTTTCTGGATATGGTGCTGCTTGGACCTTTCAAAGTTGATTGTTGTTTATTGTTGGGACTGTTCGTGTGTTTTTCTGATCTGTTTTTTTCTTGTAAGATTGTTTTTCCTTTGTTTTTATTAATTTCTTTTCCAGTATCCGGGTTTGATTCTTTGCATGTATTTCTTGTGTTATCTTTTGCTAAGATATTTTTGTTGTAGTTGGGTCACCTCAAACTGTATTGTTTTCTGGGTTCTTTTAGAGAACTCATCTCTTCCATTCACTTTCTTTCTTTTTTCCCAAAATTACCAAAAAAGGAAATTTTTAAGAAAAAAAGGATCTGCAGAAAAGAGTTTTTTTGAATATTTATTATATATATATATATATATATTTTAATGCCAGCTCAATCTTTACTTTATTAGATATAATTTTTAAATGTCGATGTAATACATATTAAAAAAAATAATTGTAAATCTATAAAGCTGCGATATGACTATACTGGTCAACCTCGGGTATGTTGCTGTCTCTGAAATGAGAACTAGCGAAGGGTCACTAGTGCTGAAAAAATTTTTTATAGGGGAGAAGAAGGAAGGTCGGAAAATAAATGAGTGAATGGGATGGTTAATCTATATATACAATTTCTTGCTATATGACTTTTTCAGGAGGAAGAAAATTTCATTCAAAATATTCATTAAAACCCCTTAGGTAGTGTCAAATACCCATTAATATATGATAGTGGAAACACCAGTGCGGGGTTTGATCATATTTCAGATCCCCCAATAATTTTTGCACAATATCAGTTGTGTTTCAGATGCCTTTATCTAGGTTCTTGAAAAATGTGGGAATCTCAGCCATTGCCTTTGGTAGCCGAACTGTGCTCCCTTGTGGAAGCTTCCAAAACATCAGTGCGGATCATACATGGGAGTAAGATACTAATGCTTAGTAGGAAGGGGAAGTCTTTAGGATAACTACTGAGTCACTTTCTTGGGGAGATATGAGGAAAGAGGAGGTGGGTTCAATCTCATTTAGAAATGAGAAGAGGTTGGGATAGGTGCATATGTATTGATACCGGTAGGTCAATCCATAGGCCATTTTCATTGATTCTTATCATGTGCTGATGCAGTAAAGGCCACTATTCATACACTCCATTCTCTGTATCCTTAAAAGCTGAGTCAAGGAATCAATAGAAGAACCAGTACCCGATCTTCGAATCTTTACCTATTTAACGGAGCTGAAGAGAGAACCTACTCAGTGACCAGGAGTAGGTGACTACAACCATAAAACCTAGTTGTAATATCTTGTGACCTTTACCATAGTCGGATGGACTCTTTCTTGAAAGAACTAATGATGTAAATGAAGAAGTGTACTGTATCCACCCGCACCTAGCCAATGACTTATGGTGAACCCCAGGTTCATATGGAACTGAGAAAATGTATTCAGACACGTGAGGTAACAAATGGAAGCTTGTTTACATTCTTTTACTAATGTGAGTTCTATCTGTTCAATCACAGTGTGAGAAACTTTGTGCTACTTAAAATTCAGGGTCAAACTGAGGTAAACAAAATTCCTCAGAAAAAATCAAGAATGAGTATTATGAGAAGCCAAACAAATGACAAGAGAGTGGAAAAGTTGTCTTTCATCATTACAGAACTTCTGTATTGTTTCTTTACAGTATGAGATGATGGCACATTAGTTCTTCTTCCTTTCAGAACTTTCTTGCCATTGGTAGGAAAGGTTTTTCTTG